>CALNHX010012665.1:0-23439 GCA_940337035.1 Agriotes lineatus
TATTGTAGAGGTAGGTAGTCTGATAGAGTTGTCTCTTATATTAAATGGTACTGCTCTCATCGTAAGCATGTGTTTTATTCATTCACAGAGAGTGGGTGCCACACCATGTCTGCGTAAGGCAGAGTTAATGCTTTCAAAGGAAGCCTTGTCCTTCAATATCGATGAAAAGAAAAGTCCCAGAGTGGACATTTTATTGTCTAGCGATCTCTCAATCCGGTTCAATACAGCCTGTAGCGCCGATTCAGTAGATCTCCCTGGGATATAGGCGTGTTGGTTTAGGTGCAATGGGTTTAAAACCAGCACCCTTTCCCGCATTTCTCTGTCACAAAGTCTCTCAAGCGTCTTTAGTAAGAAGGATGTAAGACTAATGGGACGATTTAATTTGGCCTGGGTATAATCTGTACGCCCTGGTTTAGGTATAAAAACTACCTTCACTTCTCTCAAGTTTTCCGGTATATATCGAAAAGCGATATATGCCCGGTAGATGCGCACCAGGTGAACAGGTATCAGGTCCAGTCCCCATTGTAGTAGGACTGGAAAGATACCGTCCACTCCTGGCGACTTGAAGGGAAGAAAGGAGTTTATAGCCCAGGTTACCTTGTCACCCCGTACGACCTGGTTTGCCACATTCCAATCCTCTTCTGAGAGAGGTGGGATGTTGGGGTCACAGAACCATAATTGAAACCGGCTGTAAACGAACGAACGCCGATGATAAATGTCAACGTCAAAACATAACACTGCAGTGTAGCCAACATCAAATAGTTAAAATAACTAGCGCCAAAACAATAACCTTTCAAAAACGTTCGATTATTTCTAAAGGCACTGTATATCTCTAGGCTCAAATTTTCCTGAAAATGCTGCCAACAATCGTATGGCCACACTGTCTTTACGATACCTTTATGAGGCCTTGACTCATAAATTACAGTGGCTGTATACAAGACAGTGTGGCCATACGATTGTTGGCCGCCATTTTCAGGCAAATTTGAGCCTAGAGACGCTAATGAATTATTTGACACTGACAATTTACAATTGTCAGATTTGAAAGGATTTGTTTTTTTTTTTCATAACCAAATGAACAGGGTCTACCAACCTCTTTGAGAACAACTTAGAAGTAACAAAATATTTTGCTTGTTAATGGCGGATATGCGCGTCGACCAATAGCGGCGAAGACATCCCAATGGCCACACTGTCTTGTATATAGCCACTGTAATTTATGAGTCAAGGTAGCGCCATGCAACGGTTGCAGGAAATGACTATCACCTCAGCTTCGCACCTGGTTCATACCTCAAATTTTATTCCAAGGTCACCCATATAACTTTCCCATCTAAAGTGTTTTATGTATGGTTGCTACAGAGATACTGCCAACAAAATTACTAGATGGCCATAGCCTCACCTAACCCAAAAAGATCGTGGACGGCATATACCTAACCTTTTTTATTAACAAGTTTAATCAGCTTGATAATACATTTCAAATTTACAAGTAATAATGTATTAAGGGCAAATGATTTTACCGGTCAAAATGTTTTACGAAAGTTAGTTTGTCTTGTGACATTGCCAAAAAACAACATATCTTGAGTAAGACATTTTCCGAGCAAAATCATGAGCACGAAATACATTTTGTGGACGATTTCCCAAATATAGGTTAATTTTGTATCGGTATTCAATGAATGCGACATTTCACAAGGACAGTTTAAATGACGTTTCTGAAATATCACCTTGATTAATACAACATATTTGGTGGTTGCCACGGATACAAGTGGTAAAAAACTGATATTATCCCAAGGGAAAATTTTGATTTTTTGCCACTATAAAAACACGTGAGGGTTGAATTTTTGAAAGTCATAGCATATTATTGGATAATAAGAGATGCGGGAAATAGTCAATTCAAAAGTTTATAAAAGTAGCCTATCAGTGATACAACTTGCATTAACTAAATAATTTATTTACTTAATAAAGTAATTATTGCAAAATTATGCAATATTATATATTAGCAATATAAAAATTAGAAGCACACAAATTATTAACAGAATTTTAATTGATCTGTTTCAAAATCTATCTAGCGATGTCCATTTTATTTCTTTGTGAATCGGCCATTTCCATACTCCATTTCTGGATTGACTATTCCTAGAAAATTACTACTTTTTCCATTGTTCTAAACTTTTGAGTATTTATACTATCGAATTCATAAAAGGACAGTCTGATACATGATGACTTATTTTCAAGCTACGAAAGACGTTCTATGGGGAGTAGGGTCTGTTAAACAAGGATATATACTCTTTGTATGTCTAGAGTGAAACTCAGAGCTTCTGACAACGATGGAGGATTGAAAGTGCCCCCACTCAATTCCAGTTGGTTGCGCTTTATTTCCTGTGCTGTTCTGTCAATTGATTAATTAACATCTATTTTGAGTGGTGTTTTGGTTTCGATTTTCTTAATATCTTCGTTAAATTTTGGAAAAAACTGTTCTTTAAAACGTAAGTGTATTTCTTAGTTGTACGGTTGAGTTTTATACAATCATTTTTTACAGGCTGCTTGTCATATCAGATTTTTCTGTTGGTGTTGTTGGTTGAGATAAAGGGTCGACCGCAATGGTATTGGCACTGCTTAAAAGTATTTTGAAAGGGAAAAGCAAAATGGGGGCTACTACAACAAACTTATTAGAGAAAATAGAAATAGGTACCTACAAATGAAATGGTATTAAAAATGTGGATTAAAACGTTAGAACAAATTACCCCTGAAACTTGGAAGAGTGCATAAGGCATACCCATGAAATTTTTAAAGAGTGGTATAAAGAGTTCGTGGAAAATGTTGGAGACGCTTCTTATAAATAAATATAGGGAATGATGATTCCGGCAGTAATTGGGATATGTTAAGTGATGCAAATTAGATGTTTCAATTAAATCATTATTTTGCATTTTATGTACATAAAACCTATGAATTAAAATTTATGAAACTATTTGCTTTGCTTGAAATCTTCACGGCTGGCCTAAGATAGATTTTTTTGAAACACGTTATTTCTGAGGGAGTGAAGAGACATTAAATTATGTACTCTAGTTTTAAAATTTTAAAAATTATATTTAAAAACAGCTTTTAGGTTAAGAATGTTTACAGATAGACGTGATTTTGGCTAATCAGTTGTTGACGTTTATCATTTGGATAAAACTGGTTATTATGATGATGGCAAACCGTCCTTTTGTGAATTCGATAGTACTAGAATAAACTTACACTTCTCAATAAAACACATTGCACTTTTATCAACTTGACATTAATGTCATGTATTGACAATGTAGCCTACTAATTTAAAAACAACCCTATGGAATATGAAATTTCATATTCCACTAGTGTAATGAAGAGCGGCTTGATGTATTTAGAGTTGGACACCTACATAATGCACTTATTATTTGATAGTTGTAAATAAAACATTGTATGGTTGTGTTTTGTTTATATCTATTCTTCTGAATTCCGTTTTTATTCAACAAGGTTTTTCAATTTATTTTTCTGTACTTTTGGATATTTCCAATATTGATATTCTTTCACAATTTTCTTTCTCCATCAAGATGATATTATTATATATCTTTCTTTAATTGCACATTTTGCTGCTTTTAATAATATACATAGTTTTTTTCCTCAATAGCGCAGGTGAGTAAGAAAAAAATTCTAGATTATCATCGCAACCATAAAGAGTCTGGGAATATTACTTTTCATTCTCATTACACCTACTATTTGTAACGTGTGAAAATTAATTAATAGAAATTTTGCGTCTTCTCATTAGGCAGCCAATGAAGACGACAAGTACAGTTTTAATCTCTCTGATTTAGAAGTCAATAATTCATAGCGTTTTTCGTTTCTGGTTAATATTTACCTGTGTTTGGGGATTTTAACGAAGTTGGCAACTTATTTCGTTTCCATAGTGGAACCACGAATATTTATCTTTGATATCCTTCAATTCGCATCTATCTTGTTCCACCTACATATATGAGTGGAACAAGAGAGATGCGAATTGAAGAATATCAAAGATAAATATTCATGAACGAAAACACATTATACCAAATTTTGCTAAAGGGTTGAGTTTCTATTTCGTTGGTGTTCTGTACATTGAGTCGTTAAATATTTTCCTGTGAGGCATGTAATGTTTACTAGAACATAATGATATACTGAAGGTTTTTTACATCAGTCGAATACAATAGATGAAGTATTTCCTTGTGAACAATTTGGTATGATTATAATACGTTGGTATTCTGCGAAATTTGTCCTTGCTGGAGATCGTATCAATTTATTGATAGTTGTGGTACGTTCCTGCATGAGGTGATTTATCGCTAGTTGCCGACCTAAGACAGAAGGTTATGTAACTACTAGTGATATACTAAATTTTGAATAATTAAGTTTGAGATATACTTTGTCAGTTGAACATAAAAAAAGTGACATGTAGAATTTACGATAAATAGTACATATCTAAAACTACCTATATATGGGAATTCTCACATAAAGTTATTCAATTTATTCTAAAATTTCACATATTGAAATTTTGGCTAATAGCTATTTAAGTAACAAGGAATGTAAGGCTCTATTAACATTTGAGGTAGGCACGTACAAGTCAAGACGAAGTCGCGGCTTGTTGCCTGCCAAAAATGTTAATAGGCGATCCATTCCGAGTTATCTTATTATATTTTTCCCGCTGCTTATCGAAATTTTCCTAGATTTTTGAAAAAATCGTTTAGTTTGTCACCTGTCACCAGGATTAGTTTTCGTGAGTCGTGTTACCTGTGAGTGTCACATGTCAATTACACACTTGCAATTTATAAACAAAACGTCTAAATCTGCATCTTGCTTGTCTAATTTTATTATCCTAGGAACGTAATAATAATATTAAGTTCCGTTGTCAAGAAAAAGCAGCAAACAAATATAATCACCGACTTACACGTTTTTTTACTAAGGCTGTATCACTGACTTACATAATCAGCAGCGGGAAAATAATCTTAATGTGTTAAGAAATATAACTAACGGGCGTTCAAAAAGTCTTTACATCCTGGGCGGCTATGGAAATTCAAACGTAAGAATAAGATGTTGGTGGCACTGTAAGTCTATGTCAAATTGGAGGTTAGCAGGTTAGGTTTTGCGCCAGTCTGTGTCAAAACTGAATGAAAACCTAACTTGCTAACCTCGAATTTGACATAGACTTACAGTACCACCAACATATTATTCATACGTATGAATTTCCATAGCCGCCCAGGACGTAAAGACTTTTTGAACATTCGTTATTTCCATTAGGTAAATCATTTATACCCTACGATCCATGGTGCACATAATACAAGGTGTAATGTTTCACAGACTGGATGCATTGTGGGCGGACCTCAAATTCAACCAACAAGAAATGGGCCCACAAAGGGCACGATTGGTAGTACTGAAGTGTATGGTATGATCGAAAACGTTTATCTTCTAGAGGGCTGTGGAATTGTTTTGTTAAACAATTACGTTGGCAGTCGTGGTCGTGGTAGTAAGTCACATTGACATTTCATATCTGTTAGTTTAAGGTTATGTCAGTAAAGTAATTTTAACAAATGCGAATATTTTTGTTGAATACATAGAAATGTTAATAACAAAAACAACTGCAGCTGTTCAAGGTGATTTTCTCCATTTTTCATACGCAACTTCACTTTTTGTTCAGTATTAGGCATTCTGTCAAAGTTAAGTGATTCTGTCAACTCATCAAGTCATCACTAACAACATAAATTAAATTTAAAAAAATCCACAGCCCCCTAGATGATAAAATTTTTCAATCATACGGTATAATAGCTATTATACATATGCTTTGACATTCTACATTAAATTATTGAGGTTAACATTTGTTATTACTGATCATTGTGGTAACAAGTTGTTAGATCATTTTCGACCTCGTTAATTTCTGAAGCCGGTTCTGCCCTAAAACCGGCCCTGCTTTAAAACCGATCGTGTAATTTAAAGTCATTCAAGCTGCGGCAGCGAATTGCCCGGGCTTGTTTGTATTGCATTGTTTCTCACGAGCCTATTTAGTTTCTTTGGGACCTTGCAATTCATTGTAAATCATTTACAACCTACATATCCGTCGAAATTTTGGTATCAGGTCAAGCTTATTTCTGTTCAGGGTGACGTAATCTATACTCGTACGCAGCTCAGCTGCTTTCTTTCGTAGAATTCTTAACGCCGTTAGGGACTTTTGATACTATTCGGTCTCGCGAACAAATTGTCAAAAGGAAGAAAATTTTAGTAGAGCTCTTGTTATTCTGTGCATTATATTTCTGACTTCATACTGCTTTCCTTTTCAAATGCAGCTTTGTTTCAGTTTAGCGATAAGGCAACTTAAACGCCTTGCCTTCCGTAGTACACTGCAAGCTCTTTGGAAATTAGTTTTGATTAATCTGTTGTGCCCAAGTAATAGGGTCACGTTCTGTAAAGCCCAAACCTTCTTTTCGATTAATTTAACTTCTGAATTTAAGACATTTGATACCCCTGGACTTTCCTGACTTGGCAGTTTAAAGTATGTGAGACTTTCTTTGTGCTTTGTTTGAATCGGGGTTTCCCCGAGTTCATGATGCAGTGTTTCCTTTCGTGTTGCAACAAGGAGACGAAAGATTCAGTTTGGATTAGTAAAAGTGAGATGGGCTCTTCTTTAGCGCGGGGGCAATCTTTAAGCTCCGCGATTTTAAAAATCAATTAGTAGCCAGCCTTCAGTTCAGACAGACGTGTTTGTTTTGCACCCTCGGGGGTCGCCTCGGCGACTCGCCGGGGGACCTTTTGTGTTAACCCACTTCGGTGCTATCCAGTTAAGTTAATGTTTTGTGAAAGATTTCTGTTCTTTCCCCGCGGGACGTTGTGCGTTCGGCGGCGTCTTAATGTTTGTTTAACTCAACCCAAGAGTCGGGAACGGAGTTATTTTGCACATGGTTGCACATCTAGTACAAGACGCCCTATGAAGCCCACGTAGTTTTCCCATAGTGAGTGGGGAAACGTCTGCTTTTTGCAAATTTTGCTACGTTCAGCCGATCTCGAGTTTTCTTTCGTTCCCAGGGGGGACGACCGCATTCATTGTGAATTTTCTCTGCCCTCTTTTGGACCGCTGTCTACCGTTCCACAACCCTTGGGTCTACCTTGTTCTACACTGCAGGAAGCAATCACCACTCCCCAGCGTCCTTTGCAGCATCACCGAGGCTTGGATTTCCCATAGTCTACCATGCCTGGGCTAAGGTAAAATTGTACATTGTTAACTATTTCTGTTACGCTTATCCAGTGCCGGGTGTGTTATTATCATTTGTTGTTGCGCAGTGTGCGGAGTAACGAACATTGCGTACGTCTTTGTATTTTAATTATGTCAGTTGATCATTGAAGGCGGAAGCTTTACTCCTGCCAATATTTTAGTTGTTTATTCTTTGTAACTCTGTTTAGACTAAGTTAGTTCTTGCGTGGGATCCCCTTTTGACCTCAGCTAGGGTGTTACCTTTTTGATAGCCGACTTTTGGCTTGATGTACTAAAATTTAAATCATTAAATTTCATTATTGGCTAAATTAATTATTGGTTTGATTTAAATGTGTGAACCTATTGAGTCTTCAACTAAAGACGGCTTTAGCCGAGTGTAATTTCATGTAAAGACCAGAGCATGCGATAGAACGCGTAAGCCCTTAAGATCAGGGGTGTTTTGTATTTTGTTATTAGCTTCCAGAGCGGTGGCCATCGAAGGTAAGTGACTTCGATTTTTGTGGCCACCCTACGTTTGCATCCGGCGTAGGTGCAGCTGACGAATGACTCTGGAGTGGTGTAAAGCAACCTGGAGGACTTCTTCATAGCTACGTGGTATTTCTTGTTTTCGCTGCGTCAGCAATTCTCTGTTTAAAAACAAGTGGCGCTCCGAGCATTTTCCCCATTTATGAATTGAATTGTTAGGGATTAGAATAGGATAACCCCTGTCGGTTTCGTTAAGTTTGTCGAACCACGCCTTTTCGAGTGGGCTAGTTGAGGGTAACAGAAGCCGAGCATCTGCTTCGAGACATTTTTAGATCTGTGTCCTTTAGGAAACCGGCAAACCCTTCTAAACCTAACCCGCTCTTTGACGTTGAATACTTGCAATGTCGATTTATTAAGATTATACCGTAACAACCTTGGAGAAACTCCATAGTAATATTTGAAAATGTTTTATTCACAACCATATAGCGCCCGATCTATAAAAAACCTGGTGTGATACACGCACACAACTTTCTTTTACACTGATCTTAAATTAGCCAAAAATATGATTTTTAATTTTTAAGCATTTGTCAAACATTTTCAAAAACCACAAATTCTACAGAAACCGTACGAAATAGAGCATTGAAAAGAAATATTTTCTCTAAATTGTTAAGCCTAATTAAAAAATGTAATAATATACCGGGTGTTTTATTTAAAATAAGAGTTAATAAAAAAAAGACAACAAAAGCAACCCATTTTAGAGGTATTCAACCGTAAGATATGAACCCTTTGGTGGTTATACCTTACATAAATATGCTTAATTATACGGGTTAAGAAAACACAGTATTGTTTCAAGAACCAATATATTAAATTGTTTATCACTTTGTTTTGATCCTTAACACATTAACAACACGAAGAAGGTGACTAGATCGCTATATTACACCCCCCAAAGAGAAAAGGGGGAAAGGATGCCAGGTAGGAAAACCACTATACCCCGTGTAACAGTAACAGGATTATATTTAGCTACAAAACCTCGTGGATCTTCTCAACTATCTACAAAAATACTACTGGTTACATGAGTCTGGGTCGTTGATCGAGCGTCTCCTTATACTTCAGAGATTAAAGCTGACAAGACAAAAAACGCATGGAAACGCGGAAACTTTGTTGATCTAAAAAGTAAGTGGGATGAACAGAATAAAACTGACTGTCTGGGTAATGTCTTCCAGTGACATGTAGTGACAATAAGTGACCGAGAACAAGGGTTTGCTGCACGTACCGAACCAGCGTAGGTCGTGGAGGCATGTGAGCAGCAAGAGCAGATTGCGGTTGCAACTGAGAAAATTGCATTAGAACGAGACGACAGTGAATAATCGCATGGGAACGTAGGTGCTTATCTCATTAAAAATGTAATAAAAATGTAAAGGTTGAAAAAATTGTTAGAGCCGTTTCTGAAAAAGTCGAAAAATCTGAAAAATCTTAAGAGTAAACATCATACTTCCGGTTATGCGATTTTCTTCAAAAGCTTGCTGTCGCATCTAGATAGTAAACAAAACTGCAAATTGCGCGGCGGGGTCGCTTCAATTTTTGCCGGCGATTCTTAACGAAATACCGGACTCGAAAACCATTCTCGGGCCCTGAAATCTCTGAACTCACTTAGCTAGCACGGCAAGCGGTTACGTTCGTCAGGATTATGGTGGTTGTTAACAGCTCCAGAATCATTTCGTCTTTTGTCTTATCAAGCCTAAAACCTGGTGAAACCGTGACCGACGAGGTGAAACTAAATTATTTAATTTTGGTTTCTTTATAGCCTTTAGAATCTTAGGACGGGGGAGGGGGGGGGCAACCCGTATCCGCCACCAGCGAATGCCACCCCGCCCGCAACGCGGAGGCCACCAGGAAGAACCTTATTTTATTTTATTTGTAAATAATTTTAAAACATTTTATTTTGTATTCTAGTTAAACAACATAAACACCTGTATAATCTTGACTCGACTTTTTTTACTTCAGCTGTTGACAACCTTGGACCAGAGCTGCCCGTGAGAAGTAATGAATAACGTAAAACAGTCAAACTTGATCTTCAGCATAAAATTAAAAATTACTAAAATTAAGAACGTTACAGTCTACTACAAAAGAAGATGGAAAGCTCATCAAAAATATTTTAGAACGGACACTAGCAGGTTGTCATAGTTTGCATTTAATTATTTCTGAAATACGACTAACAGGATATGTACCGCACAATAGTTTGACCTGATGAGGTATTGAGCTTGAGAAATTCATGCTGCGAATGGTGGCTGAATAGGATTGGATACCATTAACTCTATAAGCAACCTATTTTGACATCAAACTTCCGACAACAAACGAGCTAGGATACTAGGCAGTGGAAATTCCGTCTGCAAACAGATAACGCGAACATTCATTTTTAACGTTCTAATTATCCCGAGAAATTGAGTTATAAAGAATAATTACCCGCTTTATACCTGCTACGCAGGAGGGCTGTTTGTATACGGTAAATGTAATGGATAGCGGATCGGAATTGTCCAGTGTGTAGAACCAATATTAGCGGGTTGTCAGGTTTTGCGTTTAACTATTTTTAAATCGGGATATGTATGGCACAAGATTTTGATCTGCTGAGGTTTTAAGCGCGAGAGATTCATGCTGTGAACTGTGGCTGACTAGGATTGGATACCATTAACCATATAAGCTGCCTATTTTGACATTCCTAGTTCCCGCAGCAAACGAGCTAGAATACTAGGCAGTGGAATTCAATCTGCGAAGTGTCGCTGAATGAGATTAGATAACATAGATAACAATATTGACGTTTTAACTGTCCAGAGAAACTAAGTTATAGAGAATAATTCTCCAGTTTTTTCCTACTACACAGGCGGACTGATTGTATACATACTATAAAAGTGGATGGAAAGTGGATCGCAAATGTCTTAGAACGAGCACTAGCAGGTTGTCCAAGTTTGCATTTAGCAATTTTTAAAATACGACTAGCAGGATATGCGTGGCACAAGAGTCTGATCTGCTGATGTATTAAGCGTGCGAAATTTATGCTGTGAATGATTTCTAACTAGGATTGCATACCAGTAACTCTATAAGCAACCTATTTTGACATTCAAACTTTCCGCAAGAGGATACTAGGAAGTAGAAATTCAAGTGTCGCAGAATGGGATTAGATAACATAGATAGCGCAAATGATCTATGTTGTTCTTCCAACTGTCCAGAGCAATTGCGTTATAAAGAATAATTCTTCAGCTCCTACTTACTTCGCAGGAGGGCTGTTTTTATACTCTAAAAGTAGATTAAAAGGACATCGGAAAAGTCTTAGAATGCACACTAGCCGATTGTCAGGGTTTGCATTTAATTATTATTGAAATATGATCTATAGGATATGTGTGGTACAAGAATTTGATCTGGTGAGGTATTAACCGTGTGATATTTATGCTAGAAATAGTGGCTGACGAGGATTAGACAACATCAACTCTATAGACTACCTATTTTGAAATTCTAACTTCTCGCCACTAGGTGGTAGAAATTTAATTTGCAAAGTGACGCTGAATAAGATTAGAAACATAGATAACGCGAACGATCTATGTTGTTATTCTAATTGTCCGGAACAATTGAGTCATAGAGCATAATTCTCCAGTTTCTACCTACTACGCAGGACGACTGCATTCACTATTACATATCCATCTGATATAAATACCGGGTTGAAGAATTGGTAGAATTGCTTCCCGAGAGTGATAAATTGTGCATATTTAACACCCGTAATTGCCCTATTCAACGTGTAATAGTTTTCCAGGTAAAAATAAAAATTCGTTATAAAATCAAAGATGCCGATCTTTCAATCTAAATTTTGTTAGAAAAGCGTTCTCAGCACCCGAAGTTACCACAGAGTGCAATAGACGTTTGCCTGGAAATTTTTTGCAATGGCTTTCCATTCGCCATCATATATCCATCTGATATAATAACGAGACAAAGAATTGCTAGAACGTCCACCCAGGGGTTGTTAATTGTGCATTAGTAACACCCTTAATTGGCCCATGCACCCTGTAACAATTTTCTAGGTAAAAATAAAAATTCCGGGACGCTACAATAACCTCTATGCGACTTTAATACCAAACATGCAGAACTATCAACCTAAATTTTGTTAAAGAGCGTTCTTAACACATAAAGTTACCACACAGTGCAATAGACGTTTTCCTGGGCATCTCTTGCAATGGATTTTCTATTCGCCATTACATATCCATCTGATATAAATCTCGGACATTGAAGAATTGTTAGAACCTTTTCCCTGGAGTTGTAAATTGTGTATTATTAATACCACTAATTATTCCTTGCAACGTGTAACAACTTCCTAGGTCAAAATAAAAATACCGGACGCTGCAATGACCTCTAGACGATGTTTTCATATCATAGATGCAGAACTATCAAGCTAAATTTTGCTATAGAGTATTCTTTGTACATAAAGCCAGCACAGAGTACAATAGACGTTTGCCTGGAAATTTGTTTCCGTAGATTTTCTATTCGACATTATATAGCCATGTGATATAATTACGAGACATCAAAGAATAGCTAGAACTACTTCCTGGAAGTTGTAAATAGTGCATTTTTAACACCCCTAATCGCTCCAATCATCGTGAAATTTTTTTCTAGTAAAATACAAATTCTGGGGCACTAAAGTAACTTCGAAACGACGGTTTAATATCAAATATGTAGAACATTGTGGCTATAGTATCTAAGAGAGTGTTCTTAGGTCATAAAGTGACTACAGAGTACAATAAACGTTAGCCTGAGCATCTTTTGCGACAACCTTTCCTTTCACCATTACATATCCATCTTATATAAATATCGGACATTGAAGAATCGTTAGAACTGTTTTCTGGGAGTTGAAATTGTGTATTATTAATACCACTAATTACTCCATGCAACGTGTAACAACATCCTAGGTAAAGATACAAATTTCGGGACGCTACAATGACCTCTATACGAGGTTTTCATATCAGAGATGCAGAACTACCAAGCTAAATTTTGCTATAGAGTATTCTTTGCACATAAAGGTAGCACAAGGTAGCACAGAGTACAATAGACGTTTGTGAGGAAATTTTTTGCACTAGATTTTCTATTCGCCATTACATAGCCATCTGATATAATTACGTGACATCAAAGAATAGCTAAAACTACTTCCTGGGAGCTGTAAATATTGAATTTTTGACACCCTTAATTGCCCTATTCTTCGTGCAACAATTTGCAAGGTAAAAATACATATTCTGGAGCACTAAAGTAACCTCTAAAAGACGGTTTAACATCAAATATGCAGAACTTTGTGGCTATAGTTTTTTAGCAAGTGTTCATAGTACATGACGTTAGCACAGGGTGCAATAGACGTTTGCTTGGGAATGGTTTGCCATAGATTTTCTATTCGCCATTACATAGCCATCTCATATAATTACGAGACATCAAAGAATAGCTAGCGCTAGTTCCTGGAAGATGTAAATATTGCATATTTAACTCCCCTAATTGTCCCATTCTTCGTGTAATAATTTTCAAGGTAAAAATACATATTTATGGGGCACTAATGTAACCTCTAAAGGACGGTTTAACATCAAATATGCACAACTTTGTGGCTATAGTTTCTTAGAGAGTGTTCTTAGCACATAAACTTAACACAGAGTGCAATAGACGTTTGGCTGAAAATGTTTTTCGGTGGATTTTCTATTCGCCATTACTTAGCCATCTGATATAATTACGTGACATCAAAGAATAGCTAAAACTACTTCCTGGGAGCTGTAAATATTGAATTTTTGACACCCTTAATTGCCCTATTCTTCGTGCAACAATTTGCAAGGTAAAAATACATATTCTGGAGCACTATAGTAACCTCTAAAGAACGGTTTAACAACACATTTGCAAACTTTGTGGCTATAGTTCCTTAGAGGGTGTTCTTAGCACATAGAGTTGATACAGAGTGCAATAGACATTTTCCTGGAAATGGTTTGCCATAGATTCTCTATTTGCTATTACATAGCCATCCCATATAATTGCGAGACATCAAAGAATAGCTAGAGCAACTTCCTGCGAGTTGTAAATATTGCATTTTAGCACTCCTAATTGCCCCATCCCTCGTGTAACAATTTTCAAGGTAAAAATGCATATTCTGGGACACTAAAGTAACCACTAAAGGACGGTTTAACATCAAATATGCAAAATTTGTGGCTATAGTTTCTTAGAGAGTGTTCTTACCACATAAAGTTAACACAGAGTGCAATAGACGTTTGCCATAGAAATGTGTTTCCGTGGATTTTCTATTCGCCATTACTTAGCCGTCTGATATAATAACCAGACATCAAAGAATAGTTAGAGCTACTTCCTGGGACCTGTAAATATTGCATTTTTAACTCCCCTAATTGTCCCATTCTTCGTGTAACAATTTTCACGGTAAAAATGCATATTCTGGGGCACCAAAGCAACCACTAAAAGACGGTTTAACATCAAATATGCAGAACTTTGTGGTTATAGTTTTTTAGCGATTGTTCTAAGTACATAACGTTAGCACAGAGTTCAATAGACGTGTTCCTGGAAATGGTGTGCCTTAGATTTTCTATTCGCCATTACATATCCAAACCATATAATTACGATACATCAAAGAATAGCTAGAGCTACTTCCTGCGGGTTGTAAATATTTAATTTTTGACACGCCTAATTGCCTCATTCTTCGTGTAACAATTTTCAAGGTAAAAATACATATTCTGGAGCACTAAAGTAACCTCTAAAGGATAGTTTAACATCAAAAATGCAGAACTTGATGGTTATGGATTCTTAGAGGATGTTTTTAGGGCACAAAGTGACACAGAGTGCAATAGGCGTTTGCCCGAAAATGTTTTTCCTTGGATTTTCTATTCGCCATTACATAGGCATCAGATATAATAACGAGACATCAAAGAATAGCTAGAGCTTCTTCCTGAGAGCTGTAAAGATTTAATTTTTGACACCCCTAATTGCCCCATTCTTCGGGTAACAATTTGCAAGGTAAAAATACATATTCTTCAGCACTAAAGTAACCTCTAAAACACGGTTTGACATTAAATATACAGAACTTTGAGGCTATAGTTTTTTAGCGGGTGTTCTTAGCACATAAAGTTAACAGAGAGTGCAATAGACGTTTTCCTGGAAACGTTTCTCCATCGATTTTCTATTCGCCATTACATAACCATCTCATATAATTACGTGACATCAAAGAATAGCTAAAACTACTTCCTGGGAGCTGTAAATATTGAATTTTTGACACCCTTAATTGCCCTATTCTTCGTGCAACAATTTGCAAGGTAAAAATACATATTCTGGAGCACTATAGTAACCTCTAAAGAACGGTTTAACAACACATTTGCAAACTTTGTGGCTATAGTTCCTTAGAGGGTGTTCTTAGCACATAGAGTTGATACAGAGTGCAATAGACATTTTCCTGGAAATGGTTTGCCATAGATTCTCTATTTGCTATTACATAGCCATCCCATATAATTGCGAGACATCAAAGAATAGCTAGAGCAACTTCCTGCGAGTTGTAAATATTGCATTTTAGCACTCCTAATTGCCCCATCCCTCGTGTAACAATTTTCAAGGTAAAAATGCATATTCTGGGACACTAAAGTAACCACTAAAGGACGGTTTAACATCAAATATGCAAAATTTGTGGCTATAGTTTCTTAGAGAGTGTTCTTACCACATAAAGTTAACACAGAGTGCAATAGACGTTTGCCATAGAAATGTGTTTCCGTGGATTTTCTATTCGCCATTACTTAGCCGTCTGATATAATAACCAGACATCAAAGAATAGTTAGAGCTACTTCCTGGGACCTGTAAATATTGCATTTTTAACTCCCCTAATTGTCCCATTCTTCGTGTAACAATTTTCACGGTAAAAATGCATATTCTGGGGCACCAAAGCAACCACTAAAAGACGGTTTAACATCAAATATGCAGAACTTTGTGGTTATAGTTTTTTAGCGATTGTTCTAAGTACATAACGTTAGCACAGAGTTCAATAGACGTGTTCCTGGAAATGGTGTGCCTTAGATTTTCTATTCGCCATTACATATCCAAACCATATAATTACGATACATCAAAGAATAGCTAGAGCTACTTCCTGCGGGTTGTAAATATTTAATTTTTGACACGCCTAATTGCCTCATTCTTCGTGTAACAATTTTCAAGGTAAAAATACATATTCTGGAGCACTAAAGTAACCTCTAAAGGATAGTTTAACATCAAAAATGCAGAACTTGATGGTTATGGATTCTTAGAGGATGTTTTTAGGGCACAAAGTGACACAGAGTGCAATAGGCGTTTGCCCGAAAATGTTTTTCCTTGGATTTTCTATTCGCCATTACATAGGCATCAGATATAATAACGAGACATCAAAGAATAGCTAGAGCTTCTTCCTGAGAGCTGTAAAGATTTAATTTTTGACACCCCTAATTGCCCCATTCTTCGGGTAACAATTTGCAAGGTAAAAATACATATTCTTCAGCACTAAAGTAACCTCTAAAACACGGTTTGACATTAAATATACAGAACTTTGAGGCTATAGTTTTTTAGCGGGTGTTCTTAGCACATAAAGTTAACAGAGAGTGCAATAGACGTTTTCCTGGAAACGTTTCTCCATCGATTTTCTATTCGCCATTACATAACCATCTCATATAATTACGAGACACCAAAGAATAGCTAGAGCTACTTCCTGAGAGTTAATATTTAATTTTTAACTCCCCTAATTGCTCCATCCTTCGTGTAACAATTTTTAAGGTAAAATGCATATTCTGGGGCATTAAAGAAACCACTAAAGGACGGTTTAACATCAAATATGCGGAACTTTGTGGCTATAGATTCTTAGAGAGTGTTCTTACCACTTAAAGTTAACAGAGAGTGCAATAGACGTTTGCCTGGAAATGTTTTTCCGTGGATTTTCTATTCGCCATTACATAGCCGTCTCATATAATTACGAGAAATATAGCATTTTTAACTCGTCTAATTTCCTCATTCTTCGTGTAACAATTTTCAAGGTAACAATACATATTCTGGGGCACTAAAGTAACCTTTAGAGGACGGTTTAACATCACATATACAGAACTTTGTCATTATAGTTTCTTAGAGGGTGTTCTTAGCACATAAAGTTAGCACAGAGTGCAATAGACGTTTGCCTGGAAATGGTTTGCCAAAGATTCTCCATTTGCCAATACATAGCCGTCCCATATAATTACAAGATATCAAAGATTAGATAGAGCTACTTCCTGAAAGATGTAAATATTGCATTTTTAACACTCCTAATTGCCCCATCCTTCGTGTAACAATTTTCAAGCTAAAAATACATACTCTGGGGCACTAAAGTAAGTTCTACTGGTCGGTTTAACATCTAGTATGCAGAACTTGGTGGTTATAGCTTCTTAAAGGATGTTCTTAGGACATAAAATGACCACAGAGTGTATAAACGTTTGGCAGAAAATGTTTTTCCGAGGATTTTCTATTCGCCATTAGTTAGTCATTTGACATAATAACGAGACATCAAAGAATAGCTAAAGCTACATCCTGGGAGTTGTAAATATTGCAAATTTAGCACCCCCCCCCCCCCCCCATTGCCCCACCCTTCGTGTAACAACTTTTCAAGGTGAAAATTCATATTCTGGGGCAATTAAATAACTTCTAAAAGACGTTTTAACATCAAATATGCAGAACTTGGTAGGTATACCTTTTTAGAGGATGTTCTTAGGGCATATAGTGACCACAGAGTGCAATAGACGTTTGCCTGATTATGAGTTTTCTGGGATTTTCTATTCGCTATTACATAGCCAGCTGATATAATTACGAGACAACAAAGAATAGCTAGATATATTTCCTGGGAGTTGTAAATATTGCATCATTAACTCGTCTAATTTCTTCATTCTTCGTGTAACCATTTTCAAAGTAAAAATACAAATTCTGGGGCATTAAAGTAACCTCAAAAGGACTTTTTAACATATGCAGAACTTTCTGGCTATAGTTTCTTAGAGAGTGTTCTTAGCACATAAAGTGACTACAGAGTGCAGTTTGCCTCGAAATAGTTTGCTATGGATTCTCTATTTGCCATTACATAGCCATCTGATATAATTCCAAGACATTAAAGAATAGCTAGAGCTACTTCCTGGGAGTTGTAAATATTGCATTTTTAACACCCCTAATTGCCCCATTTTTTGTGTAAAAATTTTCTATGTAAATATACATATTCTGGGGCACTACAGTAACTTCTAAAGGGCGGTTTAACATCAGATATACAGCTTCTTAGAGAATGTTCTTAGGGCATATATTGACCACAGAATGCAATAGACGTTTGCCTGGAAATGTGTTTCCTGGGATTTTCTATTCGCAATTCAATAGCCAGCTGATATAATCACGAAACATTAAAGAATAGCTAGAACTACTTTCTGAAAGTTGTAAATAGTGCATTTTTAACTCATTTAATTTCTCCATTCTTCGTGTAATCATTTTCAAGGTAAAAAAACATATTCTGGGGTACTAAAGTAACCTCTAAAGTATAATTTAACACCAAATATGCAGAACTTTATGGCTATAGTTACTTAGAGAGTGTCCTTAGCAGATAAAGTGACCACAGAGTGCAATAAACGTTTGCCCAAAACTGTTTTTCCTTGGATTCTCTATTTTCCATTACATAGCCATCTCATATAATTACGAGACATCAAAGAATAGCTAGAGCTACTACCTGGGAGTTGTGAATATTGCATTTTTATTCTTCTAATTTCTTCATTCTCTGTGTAACAATTTTCAAGGTAAAAAAACATATTCTGGGGTACTAAAGTAACCTCTAAAGGACTTTTTAACATATGCAGAATTTTGTGGCTATAGTTTTTTAGAGAGTGTTCTTAGCACATAAAGTGACTACAGAGTGCAGTTTGCCTCGAAATTGTTTGCCATGGATTCTCTATTTGCCTTTACATAGGTAGCCATCTGATATAATTACGAGACATTAAAGAATAGCTAGAGCTACTTCCTGGGAGTTGTAAATATTGCATTTTTAACACCCCTAATTGCCCCATTTTTCGTGTAAAAATTTTCCAGGTAAAATACATATTCTGGGGAACTAAAGTAACTTCTAAAGGGCGGTTTAACACCAGATATGCAGAACTTGGTGGTTACAGCTTCTTAGAGAATGTTCTTAGGGCATATATTGACCACAGAATGCAATAGACGTTTGCCTGAAAATGTGTTTCCTGGGATTTTCTATTCGCAGTTCAATAGCCAGCTGATGTAATCACGAAACATTAAAGAATAGCTAGAACTACTTTCTCAAAGTTGTTAATTTCTCCATTCTTCTTGTAACCATTATTAAGGTAAAAAAACAAATTCTGGGGCACTAAAGTAACCTCTAAAGGACGGTTTAACATCAAATATGCAAATCTCTGTGGCTATAGTTCCTTAGAGAGTGTTCTTAGCCCATAAAGTGACTACAGAGTGCAATAGTCGTTTGCCTGGAAATGGTTTGCCATGGATTCTCTATTTGCCATTACATAGCCATCTCATATAATTACAAGACATCAAAGAATAGCTGGAGCTACTTCCGGGGATATGTAAATATTGCATTTTTTACACCCCCAATTGCCCCATTCCTCGTGAAACTATTTTCAAGGTAAAAATTCATATTCTGGGGAACTAAAGTAACTTCTAAAATACGGTTAACATCAAATATGCAGAACTTGGTGGTTATAGCTTCTTAGAGGATGTTCTTAGGGCATAAAGTAACCACAGAGTGAAATAGACGTTTGCCTGAAAATGTTTTTCCGTGGATTTTCTATTCGCCATTACATAGCCATCTGGTATAATAGCGAGAAATCAAAGAATAGCTAGAGCTACTTCCTGGGGGATGTAAATATTTCATTTTTAATTACTCGTCTAATTTCCCCATTCTTCGTCTAAAACTAGGTGGTTAGAGCTTCTTAGAGAAAGTTCTTAGGGCATAAAGTGACCACAGAGTGCAGTAGACGTTTGCCTGAAAATGTTTTTCCTTGGATTTTCTATTCGCCATTACATAGCCAGCTGATTTAATTGCGAGACATCAAAGAAAGCTAGAGCTACTTCCTGGTGGAAGTTGTAAATATTTCATTTTTAATTACTCGGCTAATTTCTCCATCCTTCGTCTAACAATTTTCAAGGTAAAAATACATATTCTGGGGAAATAAGTAAGTTCTGACGGACGGTTTAACATCAGATATGCAGAACTTGGTAGTTATAGCTTCTTAGAGGATGTTCGTAGGGCAGAAAGTGACCACAGAGTGCAATAGACGTTTGCGTCGAAATGTTTTTCCGTGGATTTTCTATTAGCCACTACATAGCCATCTCATATAATTACGAGACATCAAAGAATAGCTAGAGCTACTTCCTGGGAGTTGTAAATATTGCACTTTTAACTCCACTAATTTCCCCATTCTTCGTATAACAATTTTCTAGAAAAAAATGCATACTCTGGGGCACTAAAGTACCTCCTAAAGGACGGTTTAACACCAAATATGCAGAACTTGGTAGCTATAGCTTCTTAGAGGATGTTCTTAGGGCATAAAGTGACCACAGAGTGCAGTAACGTTTGCCTGAAAATGTTTTTCCATGGATTTTCTATTCGCCAATCCATAGCCATCTGATATAATAGCGAGACATCAAAGAATGGCTAGAACTACTTCCTGGGGTTTGTAAATATTCCAGTTTTAATTTCACTAATTGCATCATTCTTCGTGTAACAATTATCGTGGTAAAAATTCATATTCTGGGGCACTAAAGTAACTACTAAAGCACGGTTTTACATCAAATATGCAGAACTTTGTGGCTATAGTTTCTTAGAGAATGTTCTTAGAGCATAAACTGACCACAGAGTGCAATAGACGTTTAGCTGCAAATTTTTTCCGCGGATAGTGACGATAGAGTGCAACAGAGGTTTGCCTAAAAATGTTTTTCCATGGATTTTCTATTCGTCATTACATAGCCATCTGATATAATTACGATACACAAAGAACAGCTAGAGCTACTTCCTGGGAGTTGTAAATATTGCATTTTTAACACCACTAATTGCCCCATTCCTCGTGTAACAATTTTCTACGTAAAAATTCATATTCTGGGGCACTAAATTAACTTCTGAAGGGCGGTTTTACATTAAATATGCAGTACTTGGTAGCTATAGATTCTTAGAGGATGTTCTTAGGGCATATATTGACTATAGACCAACAGACGTTAGCCTGAAATTGTTTTCCGTGGATTATCTATTCGCAATTACATAGCCAGCTCATATAATTACCTGACATCAAAGAATAGCTAGAGCAACTTCCTGGGAGATGTAAATATTGCATTTATAACCCCCCTAATTGCCCCATTATTCGTGTAATAATTTTCTAGGTAAAAATATATATTCTGGGGCACTAAAGTAACTTTGGAAGAGCGGTTTAACATCATATATGCAGAATTTGGTGGTTATAGCTTCTTAGAGGATATTCTTAGGGCATAAAATGACCAAAGAGTGCAATAGACGTTTGCCTGAAAATGTTTTTCCGTGGATTTTCTGTTCGCCATTCCATAGCCAGCTGATTTAATTACGAGACATTAAAGAATAGCTAAAACTGCTTCCTAGGAATTGTTACTATTGCATTTTTAACACCCCTAATTGCCCAATTCTTCGTGTAACATCTTTCTAGGTAGAAATACATATTCTGGGGCACTAAAGTAATTTCTAAAGGGCGGTTTAACAAATATGCAGAACTTGGTGTTTATAGCTTCTTAGAGGATGCTCTTAGAGCATGTAGTGACCATAAAGTGCAACAGACGTTTGCCTGAAAATGTTTTTTCGTGGATTTTCTATTAGCAATTACACAGCCATCTGATTTAATTACGAGACATCAAAGAATAGCTAGAGCAACTTCCTGGGGGTTGTAAATATTGCATTTTTAATTATTTGTCTAATTTATCCATTCTTTGTCTAAAACTCGGTGGTTAGAGATTCTTAGAGGATGTTCTTCGGGCATATGGTGACTATAGACCAACAGACGTTTGCCTGAAAATGTTTTCCGTGGATTTTCTATTCGCAATTACATAGCCAGTTCATATAATTACCTGACATCAAAGAATAGCTAGAGCAACTTCCTGGGAGATGTAAATATTGCATTTTTAACCCCCCTAATTGCCCAATTCTTCGTGTGACAACTTTCTAGGAAAAATACATATTCTGGGGCACTAAAGTAATTTATAAAGGGCGGTTTAACATCAAATATGCAGAACTTGGTGGTTATAGCTTCTTAGTGGATATTCTGAGGGCATAAAATGACCAAAGAGTGCAATAGACGTTTGCCTGAAAATGATTTCCCTGGATTTTCTGTTCGCCATTCCATAGCCAGCTGATTTAATTACGAGACATTAAAGAATAGCTAAAACTGCTTCCTAGGACTATTGCATTTTTAACACCCCTAATTGCCCAATTCTTCGTGTAACAACTTTCTAGGTAAAAATACATATTCTGGGGCACTAAAGTAATTTCTAAAGGGCGGTTTAACATCAAATATGCAGAACTTGGTGTTTATAGCTTCTTAGAGGATGCTCTTATAGCATGTAGTGACCATAAAGTGCAACAGACGTTTGCCTGAAAATGTTTTTCCGTGGATTTTCTATTAGCAATTACATAGCCATCTGATTTAATTACGAGACATCAAAGAATAGCTAGAGCTACTTCCTGGGAGTTGTACATATTGCATTTTTGACACTCCTAATTGCCCCATATGCACAACTTGGTGGTTACAGCTTTTTAGAGGATGTTCTTAGGGCATATAGTGACCATAGAGTGCAACTGATGTTTGCCTGAAAATGTTTTTCCGTGGATTTTCTATTAGCAATTACACAGCCATCTGATTTAATTACGAGACATCAAAGAATAGCTAGAGCAACTTCCTGGGGGTTGTAAATATTGCATTTTTAATTATTTGTGTAATTTATCCATTCTTTGTCTAAAACTCGGTGATTAGAGATTCTTAGAGGATGTTCTTCGGGCATATAGTGACTATAGACCAACAGACGTTTGCCTGAAAATGTTTTCCGTGGATTTTCTATTCGCAATTACATAGGCAGCTCATATAATTACCTGACATCAAAGAATAGCTAGAGCACCTTCCTGGGAGATATAAATATTGCATTTTTAACACCCCTAATTGCCCAATTCTTCGTGTAACAACTTTCTAGGAAAAATACATATTCTGGGGCACTAAAGTAATTTCTGAAGGGCGGTTTAACATCAAATATGCAGAACTTGGTGGTTATAGCTTCTTAGTGGATATTCTGAGGGTATAAAATGACCAAAGAGTGCAATAGACGTTTGCCTGAAAATGTTTTTCCCTGGATTTTCTGTTCGCCATTCCATAGCCAGCTGATTTAATTACGAGACATTAAAGAATAGCTAAAACTGCTTCCTAGGAATTGTAAATATTGCATCTTTAACTCGTATAACTTCTCCATTCTTCGTGTAGCAATTTTCAAGGTAAAAATACAAATTCTGTTGCACTAAAGTATCTCCTAAAGGACGGTTTAACATCAAATATGCAGAACTTTGTGACTATAGCTTCCTAGACAATGTTCTTAAGGCATAAAGTACCATAGAGTGCCTGAAAATGTTTTTCCGTGAATTTTCTATTACCCAGTACATAGCCATCTGATATAATTACGAGATATCAAAGAAT
>CALNHX010012666.1:0-23418 GCA_940337035.1 Agriotes lineatus
AAATTATGACGGTCGACTGAAAAATTTATTATGCACCTCGGACGAAAACTGCTTTTTATGGCCTTTCCTGATTGCCTGCCTCGGCCAGCAATTTTAGGCATCGTCTATTAAAAGCCTGTTTTTCGGCCTAGATACATAAATAACTATTTGTGTTTTGCGCCAATAAATTAAAATATTATTCCATAGGCTGGTATACATTTTTAGAGTAAAATTATTTTGAATTTTAACTCAGTTTTGAGGGCGTTTTCGAAAAAATTATAAATAGGGAAGTTGTTCTCTGAATGTCATTTTTTGGCAGTGGTCTATTATGATATGTTTTATCGGACTTTTTCCAATGTCTAAGGTGTATATCACACTTCCAAGCAGACGAGCAGGTCTACCAACAAGAGTTCGGAGTGGCCATGGGATATCCACTATCTCCAGTAGTCAGTAACATCTACATGGAAGACTTTGAAGAACAATCTATATCTCAATATGAGAACAAGCCTAGTCTATGGCTGCGATACGTAGATGATACGTTCGTAACATGGCCCCATGTAAGAGAGACACTGGACGGCTTCCAGAAACATCTCAATAATCAAGCCCGACCAATTAAGTTCACGATGGAAATAGAATCGGAAGGCAAACTCCCATACCTAGACGTACTAGTCCAGAAGAATGGTGACACGGTACAAACAAAGGTATATCGAAAACCAACCCATACGGGGAGATACCTACACTACGATTCTAACCACCACAATAGCGTGAAGCGTGGCGTCGCGAGATGCCTATATATCCGAGCCAAGACCATATGCTCGGAGGAAGAAGACTTTTAACGGGAAATTGAGATAATCACAGAAATGCTGCAAGCTAATGGCTACCCAAAAAGAACTCTAAACCAAATCCTAAAAGAGATGGACAGAAATACAACACCGGCAGGGGAGCCAACAACCACGGCCGTAATACCATACATCCGAGGAGTTTCCGAAAAACTGAAAAGAATCGGAAACAGATTCAATATAAGAACTGCCTTCAAATCCACAACAACTCTAATAAGAGGCATTATGACGATACCAAGCCTCAGAACGAAGATCAGAGTTCAAAGAACTGTATCTACAGCGTACCGTGAGAGTGTGGAAGACAATACATGGGGGAAACACAACGACCTCTACGAGTGAGACTATCGGAACACCGCAAAAATATTAGACAGGGCGAAACCATCAAATCCAAGATCGCAGAACACGTCTGGAACGAAGACCACCGCATACAATGGGATAACGCATCAATTGTAGCTAAAGAGAAAAACAAGTTTCCTAGGAAGCTGAAAGAGGCTACATATAGTCTGTTCAGTGAACATAAAAACACAAAGTGACCTTTGATTTCCAAAATTTCATGAGTGTACTTCTAAAATTTATCTCTGCCTAGGAATGTAGTTACAAAAGTTACTAAAACAAATAGGTTAAGGGTGTGACATTGACTTAGCATCTGTCATAACTATTATAAGTAATTACTTTTAGGGATGTTATACAAATACTGTGTTGGATACTATTGACGTTGCGTTTATTAATAGGTATTTTTGGTACATTTATAGAAGTTCAGGCGAGAATTTCCAGAAAAATGTCTATTTTGACACTGAAATAATGAGATATATTAATTGTCATTGAATGTCATTTTTAAATTCAAACCAGCCTTTATGCAGGTGTGAAAACTTTTGCAAAACAAAATACAGAATCCCCAGTACAAAAATTGTATGCATATGCCAACTTCGAAAAAATTAAAATGTTTTTGTGTTTACTGAATAGCCTATACATAGCGCTGGCAATAGAACCACAGTCTATATACAATAATTCCATGGCATCACTGATTTTTGTAAAAATGCTAGTTTGATTTTTTGCATTCCTTCAGTTCTGGATAATGAAAAATTGTTAGCAACAGTATGAATGGATGCAGTATTTTTTTCTGCAAAAAATGTATTTACACTTTAGCTCTAAAATAATTAGGGGAGCAAATAATTGAACATAAAGAATTATTATGGTGCGTCGCGCAAGTCAGCACCCGGTATATAAGTTTAT
Organism: Agriotes lineatus; assembly: GCA_940337035.1. NCBI lineage: Eukaryota > Metazoa > Arthropoda > Insecta > Coleoptera > Elateridae > Agriotes > Agriotes lineatus. Next base: position 2,052 of record CALNHX010012666.1, read on the forward strand.
AACTAAAATATATAACGGAGCTGGTGGCCTAGTGGTAAGGGTGACAGACTAGTAATCACAGCGATCAGCGGTCCCGGGTTCAAACCCCGGGGGAGGCAAGGGTTTACGAATAAAAGCGTACAATATCAGTCCTCAGGACTAACCAGGAACACCTGAAGACGGGAGTAGATCAAAACTCCCGAAACGTCGTGTGATATACACCCCAGACAGTGGAAAAAGTCCGATAAAACACACCACAATAGAGAAGTTGTTCAGTTTAGCGAGTTCTATTACGGGTTAATAAAATATTTGCACTCATTTCTATAACACCCTGTATTTTTACCTGTAATAGAACTCGCTAAATTGAACAACTTCTCCAATTCTCAGTTTTTTCAAAAACGCAAATCATTGAAACATATTTCTTCTAAAAACGCCTTTCATTAAAAACGTAAAAATTATGCGAACATATTACTTTTCGGTAAATAATGAAAAATATAAAAGATTACATTTTCTATAATTTTTTTTCCAATTATAAATATCTAAGACCTTCACCTAAAAAATTTTATTTTAAAACTAAGCATTGGTATGTGAAATAAAAAATTGAAAATTTAAATTTTTGCGCAAGTTAAAGAAAAAAGTTATTTTCTGGCCTTGAGATTGTTCAGTTATCCAAAACTACATGCGCTAAAAAATCTTACTGAAATCTTACTTGATTGCCGAAATATAGTACTTTTTGGATTTTGACAATTTCGAAAAACGCTATTTTTTTAACTAAGTAAAAATTACTGGGTATATCTGACAGATATATCTGATAGGTGCTAAATAGGTTTTTAGACAAGCACAAATCATTGCGTAGACCCTTGTTTTGGAAAATCAAAATTGAAAAAGTTTCCATTTGATGCCGACTTTTTGGCGGTCCTGTATATTTTTTTAGAAGTAAAAATTGTCTGTCGTTCGTCGGAGGCTCATTTTGAAACGTACTAAGTTGTATTGATTTTTGGAACATACTTGACAAGTGAACTGTGTTCAGTGTTGCCAACAACGGCGAAAAGTCGCTAAATCTAGGGTATTTAACAAGTGGTCTAGCTAAAAAAAAATAGGAATTTGCGATTAGCGACTTTTCTAGCGTTTTTGATATATTTTAGTTTGAAATTCTAGGGCTAGGGTATTATTCGCAATTTAAAAAAAATATGTACAAATTTATTAATTTCAATGTTTTTAAAGCTACAGCACGTGACAACTAGCTGAAGCTCTGAGAATTGGATGCGCAGTACTCTTAAGCCGAGTTGGCCGGGGAGAATTCAGTTCTGACAAAATTGGGTTCGAGTAAAGATCAGTTGTTGTACCGATCTTCACTCGAAAAAAATTTTTTTAGACGACCACGTATGAAAGTAACATTATCGCGACAGCAGCCTACTACAGAAAGTTGACAATTTCATACACTAGCACGATATTATATCGTGCTAGTCATATCGTAACGGCACAAAGTTATTCACATCACGGCCTCATCACGGCCTGCTTAATTGTGTGACAAACGTCACTTTGACGTTTGTCACACAATTAAGCAGACCGTGATTCAAATATTCCAGACGCTTTTGCTTTATTCGTTGCTCTGCTTCCAACAAGCTCTAATTTTTTATAATTGTACCAATAATAATATAACGATCAATTTTGCAAACGAAATAAAAACAATTCTTAAAAATAGAATTTACTTTGAGTGGTCGTCTAAAAAATAGTGTTCATAACTCGCCCGAAAGTGCAAATATCTGTGCTCGTGTTTTAGATCCACTCGGGCTTCGCTTCGCTACGCCCTCGTTTGTCTAATCAACACTCGCACGATACTTGCTACTTTCGACGCTTGTCATGAAAATAACTATTTAGAAGACTACATATGAAAGTAACATTATCGCGATAGCAGCCTACTACAGAAAGTTGACAATTTCAAACACTAGCACGATATTATATCGTACTATAGTCATATCGTAACGGCACAAAGTTATTCAAAACACGGCCTGCTTAATTGTGTGACAAACGTCACTTTGACGTTTGTCACACAATTCAGCAGACCGTGATTCAAATCATCGAGACGCTTTTGCCAATTGTACCAATAATAATATAACACTCAATTTTGCAAAACGAAATAAAAACAATTCTTAAAAATAGGATTTACTTTGAGTGGTCGTCTAAAAAATAGTGTTCATAACTCGCCCGAAAGTGCAAATATCTGTGCTCGTGTTTTAGATCCACTCGGGCTTCGCTTCGCTACGCCCTCGTTTGTCTAATCAACACTCGCACTATATTTGCTACTTTCGACGCTTGTAATGAAAATAACTATTGTCAGAACTGAATTGTCCCTGCCAACTCGGCTTAAGACTACTGCGCATCCAATTCTCAGAGCTTCAGCTAGTTGTCACGCACTGTACACATACATTTATCCTCAATAATTTTCATATACGAAAGAATTTCAAAATATTATTTGCAAATTTGTTATACTGATATGATTAACTCCTGAAATTATATTATGTTTACCTGACATTTATTTGTATTTCGTACGTGACCAGACGGTCATATCTGCGCTCATCACGCCGGAGATTTGAAATTAAAAACTGAAAGTACTTTATCTTTGCTCTTTGCAACGTTTGCACATTGCACAATTTGTCATTGTCAATTGTAATCACTTGGTACGAAGAATTAGAACCTTTAATTGTTTCTTCCTTAAATAAATACGTAAGTTTTTATTTTTATATTCCTAAGTAGTTTACGTATTTCTTTATTCTGTGGAAAAAAATTAATGCTTGATTTTCTAATGTGCGTTTTTCGTATTTGGCGACTTTTGATCTGAAAATGGAGACTTTTAGTACCAATTTAGCAAATACAACTTGCGAAGAGTTGGCAACACTTGCTGTGTTTGATACATTATTTGTAAATATAACCTAACTTTTGCAATATGCAAGGATTACTTTTAGTACAAAATGAAAATGCATAGATACAGCTTACTACCTAATATATATTTCTCTTCCAGAAGATTTTATAGTTCTATACCAACATTGAGTGTTCTAAATGTTTTCAAAAATAAAAATGCCGGGGAAAAAATAAGAATCCAAGTATGTAGAAAGTCGTGCTTTAAGGCAGAATCCGGGGCCAGTTCCCGTCCTATTGTTGATATTAATTATTAACTAAGTTTCTCTAGTAACCTTAACTAAAATTATAAGGGAAGGAAATAAAAGGCGGGGAATTGGCCTCAGATTCTACAGTTTAGCCGATACCAAAATAGAGTTAAATTGTATATACAGTTTGTGTTTGACAGCAATTGCAGCATAAACAAATTCGTTTTATACATGTAAAAGACAGATCTGACAAGTTCATGCTGCACAGCATGAATCATTCAAAAACCACTTTAATGCTTCATTAAATCATTGGAGTATCCCTATGCTGCAGATGCTGTCAGACACACTATTTAAACAAAAGTTTCTCACATTTTCAAATTGCTCCATTGTTGTCTATTACAGGGATGGATCAAATCATTACGAAAAATGAAAGAGAACACATTTGTTGATATAAATGATGGATCCTGCAGTAAAATGCTGCAAGTCCTCATTTCGCAGCAACACAGGCAGGAAGGATTATCAGTAGGTGCCTCTGTTATCGCAAATGGAGTTTTAAATATGTCACCTAAAGGCCAGCTCGAATTAGATGCCGAAGATATTGAGGTGTGTGGTAAATGTGTGATATCAGAAGGCTATCCATTTGCACCGCGGAAATCTTACTCTCAGGAATATGTCAGACAACACTTGCATTTTAGACCTCGCACAAACAAATTTTCCTCTCTATTAAGAGTTCGCGACTCGGCCACAACTGCAATACACGACTACTTTCATGAAAATGATTACATCCACATTGACACTCCAGTTTTAACGTCGAATGATTGTGAAGGTGCTGGAGAAGTGTTCACGATTTTACCAGAGAATAAACAGACTTTGAAGAGCATGATAAAGCCTGGCGTTGCAGCCGATGAGGCCTACTTTAATTCCAAAGTGTTTCTGACAGTCTCCGGGCAGCTGCATCTGGAAGCTATCGCTCATAGCTTGAGAAAGGTTTACACATTAGGGCCGACTTTTAGGGCAGAAAATTCTAAGTCGAGACTGCACCTTTCCGAGTTTTACATGTTGGAGGCCGAATGTGCTTTTATAGATGAAATCGAGCAGGTAGCTGAAATTATCGAGAGATTAGTGAAGTCAGTAACGAGTAGAATTTTAAATAAATGTGGTGAAGATGTGGAAAGGTGTCGAGAAGGTGAAACGGATTTCATATGGATTGATAAGGATTTTATTAAGTTAACTTATGACGAAGCGGTTTCTATTTTAAAGCAAAATAAAGGAAAATATGTGGGAAATGTAACTGACGATGGTTTTACGAAAGAACATGAAAAATTCTTGGTTGATTATTGTGGTGGAATTCCTACATTTGTCATCAACTGGCCAAAAGCCATTAAACCCTTCTACATGAAAGATTGTGCTGATGATGGTAGCAAGGTAAAAAAATCTAATTTTATTAGCATTCGGGGACAAAGGGAACAATTTAGTAAGCTATTTTCATTTTATCTTAATATTCAAACTAATACGATTCAATTCAAAATCTTGCGAGAAAAGTCTTATTAATAAACACATTAATTATTGCGGCTGTGTAAAGTAACCTAGGACACTGATTTGGTTATTCATAGCCGCTCCTACTGCATACACTAATCTAGAACCTTTTAGGTTGCAGCCTTAGATCTACTGGTACCAGGCGTCGGGGAACTAGTGGGTGGAAGCTTGCGTGAAAACAATTACGAAATTTTAAAAAGCAAACTTCCTAAAAATAATTTCGACTTAGATTGGTATTTAGACATAAGGAAATTTGGTGGCGTTAGTACGGGAGGTTTTGGAATGGGCTTTGAACGGTATTTGCAATTACTTCTAGGAATTGTAAATATAAAGGATACAATACCGTTTCCAAGGTGGCCTCACAACTGTAAATTATGATATTGTACTACTACTTGTTAAACTTAAATAAATTGTTTTGTAAAGTTTGATGTTTGTCTTTGCAATTTTAATAGATTAAATAGAAATTATGAAGAAATGAGAATGTATGTCTTAGTTAATTTGGGGCTTAGGTCCATAAAATTGCTTCATAATAATGTACAGGGTCCTTCATGACGAGCTGAATCGATATGTAAATGGAAAACTACTGGGACTAGTTTTCTAAAAAAATTATTTACAAGAAGAGCTCCTTTCAACTAAAATATTTTCAATTTTTTGCAACTTCCTGTAATACCGGAAATGGACTCCAACTTTGTTATTTTAAATAGAATGCCCCAATTTTTATTATATTTTTGGGATTTACGCTGAATTTCAATATAACTTCATTTGGGACATCATATGTCTAGAGTGCGCCATTTTTGAGTTTTCTAGTTTTAAGAAATTTTTGGCAGGTGCAACCCCTTACAAAAATATTAATTTTTCGAAATCCAAGTGAGTCAGGCCAAATATTTTCAGGGTATGCATATATGAGACTTATAGCTACCCAAATATTTGAAAAAACTAAAAAATATATACAGGTTGCTCAGAAATTGTCGCCCTATTTTGCTATTTCAAAAATACAAAAACTTAATTTTTTTAAATGGCAACCCCTCTTTTTTCTCTTCATCAGTGGATTTTACGCTGAAAAGTAAGGGTACTTTGTGGTTACATCCCTATATCTAAAATGAACGGTTTTTGTAGAAACTTCCATGGTTATTGGAGAATTTCAAATTATCAGTTGGCTTGGATTTGAAGGTACTAACCAAATAAAAGCTAAAGTTTCAACAAACAAGAATTGCAAATAATTTGATTTGTAAGGGTGGTAAAAGTGTTATCGGTTTCAGGACATTTACAGCCGTATTCATAGTCGTTCGCCGGCGAGTCGCCGGAGTTTCGTTATGAATAGTATGTTGGCGGCACTGTACGTCTATGTCAAATTCGAGGTTATCAGGTTAGGTTTTGTGTCAAAACACTGCCGCCAACATACTATTCATAACGAAACTACGGCGACTCGCCGGCGAACCGCTGGCGAACGACTATGAATACGGCTTGTAAGCCTTTGTTTACATACAGGGTGTCCAAAAAATGGCGGATTAACTCTGCGGTGCGTTACTGAGGGATGCCTTATGAACCCTGGAAAAATATGAAAAAAAAATCCCTGGGCCGTATTTTTCGAAATATTTCGAAATTAATAAAAATAAATCTGGCAACATTGATACTGCAACAATTTCTCAATCAAAAATGTATCCATAGTAAGTTGTTAATATGTTGGTGACACTGTAAGTCTATGTCAAATTTGAGGTTAGTAGGTTAGGTTTTGCGTCGGTTTTGACACAAACTGTCGCAAAACCTAACCTGCTAACATCGAATTTGACATGAACTTACAGTGCCACCAACATATTATTCATACAACAAATGCCAAGCTTGATTTCGTATATTATTATTGTACAAAGCCTGTTTGCCATATTTAGTAATTGACAAACTCAACAGGAAATCAGTTTTTTTAAATACTTAAATATTGAAAACAATTTAGTTAAATCCCAAGAATATTAAAAAAAACAGATATTTTAATAAGTCCCAGATATATTTGACACTATAATTATACACTAGTTATTTAAATAAATGGATTTCATTACCCACCTTTGACCAGAAAAATACGGCCCAGGGAATTTTTTTCATATTTTTCCATGTTTCATTAGGCATCTCCAAGTAACGCACTGTAGAGTTAATCCACCATTTTTTGGACACCCTGTATACAAAAGTAGGCTGATAAGTAAGTCATAACCAGGCGTAGGATAATTATGCATTTGCATATCTGCATATACAAATGCATATTTTTACTGTTTTATACAATAAATGCATATTTTGAAGTTTTCTAATTAATGCTGCATATTTCTAAAAACTTTGATTTCTAGTTGTATAAAATGTAATTATTTTAAAAGTTTCTAGTACTTTCAAAGCAGAACAGCTTGAAAAGTGCATCTGTTTATATTTTTGGTTGAATATTGGTAATTTTTAAGATTAAGCATTTTAGGTGATCCGTGCTAACCTTTTAATAGGAAATGCAAATCCTTTTTAACCCTTTCGCGACGGTTGCCGTACATGTACTGTTTGCATCTGTAACTTAGCCGTACTGCTGCCGTACAGGTACGTTTTCGATTCTAGACTTCGAAAACTGTCGACGTATTGGTTAAACAAATTTTGGACTTTTGTGGAACCACTGCCGTACCCGTACGACAGAATTTCACAAGCCGAGTTACCTACCTCCGTACTGTTACGTCACCTATGCGTCTGCAATATAACGAATGCCGTACATGTACGTCGTCCGTAATAAAACGGTTGCCGTACTTTGTTTATGGTGCAATTTTCCCAAATAAATTGCAAATAAATGCTAATTTATTGTTTATTCAATACATTTTATTTAAGAACAAATGGTTTCTTTATTTTTTTTAAGAACAAAACATATTACAAAGCAATTTTATATTTTATAACTAGAACAAACTAAGGTAGAACTAATGATACAACTCCTAATTATTTCAAAAACAACTGCATCATGCGGTAGAAAGAGGAACTATTAACTTTAACTTAGTACTTCAATTTTGTGTGGTAATCGGTAAAACATGGTACCACACAAAGTGGCACGTCACACTCCTTGCACATATACTTCACATCCTTTCTTTGGTGTTTTCTCAGTCTTGAATGGCTGCAAACATGGCATCTGCGCTGTGTCCTATTTCCTTGTGCAGCAGTTTGCGGTATCAAAGAAGGAAAATGTCTTTGTGTTAGTCTCAACGGACTGTCTACGGTTGCTGGTCCGCGGGACTTTTTCAGTTCAGATCCAAATTTCATAACAATTTGAGAGACAACTTCTAGTCGAAATTCTTCAAATGAAGGTTTTTTACCAGTTTTTACTTGGTACATTACGTAGGCGTTGTAGACACTCAGGTCCAATAGATGGAAAAATAGTTTTTTGTACCATTTCAAAGTTTTGCGAGCACATTCTACAAAACTCACTTGCATATCTGCTTTATCTATTGCGCCCATTTTATCGTTGTATTCAATTACAACATTTGGTTTTGTTACCTTTTCCCCAGTTTTAAAATTAGTTTTACCTGTTTCCTCAGCATTTGCTGTGAAAACTGAAGTGAGCATGTGAACAACTCTCCTGTCACACCATTTGAGAGCGAGTAATTTATCTGTGTGGGCAGTAACCCATTTGCCTTTCTCAACGGGCCCAAAATCAGGCATTCCTTTTCGGTTCGAGCGTACTGTGCCGCAACCCCCAGTTTTTCGCTCCAAGAGATAATTAAATAATGTTGGGCTTGTGTACCAATTATCAACATGTAATATATGATTTTTGTCATAATATGGTTCCATAAGTGTGTTCACAACATCTCCACTTACCCCGAGATTTTCACTTCGCTTGATATTTGTTGTTGCACCGGTGTAGATAATATAATCCAAAATATAACCAGTTTCTGCATCGCATATTTCGAAAAGTTTAATGCCAAAGCGATGTCTCTTGGCTGGAATATATTGTTTAAATGATAATCTACCTTTGTAGAGAATCAGACTCTCATCAATCGCCAAATGTTGAAAGGGATAGAACGCCTCTTTAAATTTGGCGCGCAAGGAATCTACAACTACCCTTATTTTGCGTAGGGGGTCACTTTTATCTAAATTTTGATTGTCTGCAAAATGTAGAGCACGTAAAGTGTGCAAGAATGTGTCACGAGCACAAATTTTTGCGAAAAACGGTGTTTCAATTAGTGGATTTTTCGACCAGTAATCCGACAATTTAGGTTTTTGCACAATTCCCATCAAGGTACATAGCCCAAGAAAAACATACATCTCAGATATTTCCCTATCGTACCAATTAGAATAAGTAGAAAGCCGTTCCTTCAATAAATTTCCAAACACGTTTGTCTGTTTTGTGATAGCAGACATAACGTTTTCGTCAAAAAAGAACAGGAGAAAGTCCAGCTCGGGAGAATCACTGTGCAGTTGCAAGGTTTCGCTTACACCAGAGTCGGAATCAAAATCCAGAGTAATGGGTACAAAATTGTCGTCAAATTGCCATAATGGAGCTTGGCCACAATTGTTTTTTGGCCTCTGCAGCAAGATTTCGTCTTCCTTATCAGATGCCTGATCTTCTTGTTCCCTGGCGTCAATGTCCTCCTCTTCAGAGTCGCTTGAATCCTCAAATTCACTTGGTAAATACTCTTCATCACTTTCTTCTAATAAACGTTTTAATTCTTCATCAGTCAGTCCCCGTTTAGTGGCCATAATGATTTAAAGTGTAGAGCTCTAGATTTACACAGTCTGGCTGCTGGCAAACTACTGACACTCTGAGCGTGCATGCCGACGAAACGGCAGCGATTTGTCCCGAGCCCGTTACGACGGAGCGCGGTCATTGCTCCGGCGCCGTCTCGAAAAGGTTAATCAATTCTTAGAACGGTCTAGGGATTATGGCCCAGGTAAATTTATGTTTTGGTCAAGTCAAATGAATGAGGCTTTATAATGAGCCGTTCTATTCTTCACTCTACACTTTTGAGTGATGGATGATATTGTTTTGACATTTAACTAGAAAATTATGTAAGAGGGACTTAGTGTTGATTGACAAAATATGTTTTTGGAAATCTGTACTAATCCTTTTCTTGCCATCTCTTTAAGTTTCATTTTGTAGTAGAACCACAAGTTTAGTCATCCAACATCCATTCTACATACTAAATATTAAAATGAGAAAATATCTTCAAGTATAATTCTAAACCAGTTTGTTCTTCGTTTTGAATACTTCCCTAATGGTAGTGTGCTACTTTGTAAATGTTGAAAAGTTGCAATTGTAGCTTCAAAAAACGTTCAAGTTACTCGGCATATGCAAACAGAAAAACATCTGAGCAATAAAAAACTGCTAATAGACATCAACAACGCCAAAACCAGGACCACACCATGCTAAGTTTAATTATGATTTATGTAAAGCCTTTATTTTTGACGACTTATCTTTATCAAAAACAAAAAATCACAGTATTTCGAGCGAAGTACATGAAGCGAGATATTCCTCAAGAAATCAACATTATAAAAATTGTGTTCCTGACTTGCACAATGTTACATTGAACTAATTAGGGAAGGAGCATATTTTCGGTATTTTTCGTGCATATTTGCATGCATATATTCCAATTTTTACGTGCATATTTATCCTAAGCCTGGTCATATCTGTATCTGTACGGTAATAGTCCTTTGTCATACAGAGTAACCATTACCATATTGAAACAACTGTATCTGTACGGTAATATTCATTTACTGTACATGGCAACCGATAAACTATTGAACACACCACGGATGTGGCTCTACTAAGGCTGCCAACTATTGAAGGCTTCAATGCGGGACATGGTTACTATTAGCGGGGGGGGGGGGGGGGTTAAAAGACAATATATCTATACATATATAAAGGAAAGTCACAACCCTGACTAATCAACGCAGAGCCGTAACCGCTGCTACTACGAACTTAAAATTTGGGTGAAAGGTTCAATTTGTTGCGTAAGTTAGTGCTAAGAAGGGATTTTTGAACTTCGATCCGTAAGAGGGTGAAAAGGGGTAAAATGTGTTTTCACGAATTCCTCAATATCTCTTACACCCGATAAGATATCGATTTGGTGTTTACTTGCAAAGATTACCAATGCAAATACCTAGAAACGTATTTTAGGATTATGCCCTAATCAACCCCTAAAGGTGCAAATCTAGATTGGGGGTGAATTAAAGAACTCTTCGTATCTGCTATCTTTATTGAGTTAGAACATTCTTTTTTAGTATATAGATGTATTTTTAAATTATTTAAAAAAGGGTGTGACCGAATTGGAAAATTTTAACCCTAAAGGGGTAAAATGAGGAAAAACTGAAAAGGGGTAAGGGGTTAAAATTATTAGATTTTTTTGGTGTGAGTTCCATTTCACCACAAAATGGGTTAAAAGGAATTTTTTGAAATTCCACCCCTATGGGGGTGAAAAGGGATAAAATCTGTTTTCACGGGTTCCTCAATATCTCTTAGACCCAATGAGATAGCCACTTGGTGTTTAGTTGTAAAGATTGTCAATGCAAATACCTAGAAACGTATTTCAGGATTTTGCCGTAATCAACCCCTAAAGGTGCGAATATGGATTCGGGGTGAATTATAGAACCCTTCGTATCTCCTATGATTATTGAGTTCGAACGTTATTTGTTGGCATATAGATGTATTCTTAAAATTATATGAAAGTTGTTAGAGATATTTTAAAATTTTACTCCTAAGGGGGTGAAAAGGGGTAAACTGTGTTTTCACGAATTCCTGAATATCTCTTGGACCCGATGACATATTGACTTGGTGTTTACTTGCACAGGTATCCAATAGAAGTGTCTAAAAACATATTTCAGGATTTTTCCCTAATCAACCCCTAAAGGTGCAAATCTGGATTCGGGGTGAATTAAAGAACCCTTTGTATCTCCTAGGTTTATTGAATTAGAACATTTCCTTTTTGGCATATAGATGTATTCTTAAAACACTTAGAAAGAGTATTGAGGGATTTTAAAATTTTACCACTCAGGGGGTGCAAATAGGTAAACAGTGTTCTCACGAATTCCGCAATATCTCCTAGACCCGATGAGATATCGACTTGGTGTTTACTTGCATACGTATCCAATATAAGTATTTAAAAACACATTTCAGGATTTTGCCCTAATCAACCCCTAAAAGTGCAAATCTAGATTCGTGGGGAATGAAAGACCCTTTCGTATCTCCTATGTTTATTGAGATAGAGCATTCTTTTTTGGCATATAGATGTATTCTTAAAATATTTAGAAAGCGGATTAAGGGAATTTAAAATTTTACACATAAGGGGGTGGAAAGGGGTAAACTGTGTTTTTACGAATTCGTCAATATCTCTTACACCCTATAAGATATCGACTTAGCGTTTGCTTGCATAGGTATCCAATATAAGTGTTTAAAATGCATTTCAGGATTTTGCCCTAATCAACCCCTAAAAGTGCAAATCTAGATTTGGGGGAAATTAAAAAACACTTCGTATCTCCTATTTTTATTGAGCTAAAGCATTCTTTTTTGGCATATAGATGTATTCTTAAAATATTTAGAAAGCGGTTTAAGGAAACTTAAAATTTTACCCCTGAGGGGGTAAAAAGGGGTAAACTGTATTTTCACGAATTATTCAATATCTCTTAAACCTGGTACGATATGGGCTTGGTGTTTGCTCGCATAGGTATCCAATACAAGTGTTTAAAAACACATTTCAGGATTTTCCCCTAATCAACCCTTAAAGGTGCAAATTTGGATTCGAGTTGAATTAAGGAACCCTTCTTATCTCCTATGTTTATTGAGTTAGACCATTGTTTTTTGGCATATAAATGTATCCTTAAAATATTTAGAAAGTGGTTTAATGGATTTTAAAATTACCGCTAAAGCGGTAAAAAGGGAAAACTGAAAAGGGGTAGGGTGTTAAATTTATTAATTATTGTTTGCTGTGGGTTTATTTCAGGATAATATGGGCTGAAAAAATGTTTCAAAATTCTACCCCTACGGGGTGAAAAAGGAGTAAAACTGTGTTTTTACGAATTACTCAATATCTCTTGCAATAAATAGGAGGATTTTCGAAATTCCACCAATTTATGAATACAACATTTAGTTTGTATATATATTTTTTAATTTTACCTCATTGTTATACTAAAACTATAGTTTTATTAATATATACAAGGGGAATGCCAATTACGTACACATTTCTAGGGGGTACTTGAGGCATAAAAGAGTTGCGGAGGCCTTTTTTCGGAAGAATACTGTGTCCTTTTTACTTAGAATATTGTTTTGCGGCTTTGTTAGTTTAGCGTATTGAGTGAAGGGTAGGGGTGCTCCCTGGAATTCATTTGAGATTTAGAAGAAAAAAACATTTGTAGTCCGTACGAAGAACGGGCATCTTGCTAGTACAGATATACAGTGTGTCCCCGGATGGACCTAACTATACTTGTATACTTCCTTATTTTGCATTTTAGAAAGAACAGTCATTCTTCATAAAAAGTTTTGCTTCATCTAGCAAGTCCGCAGCCACTACCAAAATTTCGAAATAACATACAGGGTGGTTAGAAAACGATACAACGTGAAATATGGTTAAGAACAAAGTACCTTTTATTTGAAAGGAAAGCATAAGTATCACTGGGAAAAGATGTTTGAAATTTCAACAGAAGCTTACATCTATAACATAAAATCGGTGCTCTCTTTGTATGTTTGCGTGTTTGCGTGTTTGCGTCTATGTTTGTTCGCTATCTCCTCCGAAGATACTGGACCGATTAAGTTGTACGATGGCTTAAAAGTTTGCTAATTTTTATACTTAGATCGTAGGCCGGTTTTTATTTTCAAAAAAAGTGCGAAAAATTTGTAATTTAATTAACTATTTTAAGCAGCAGAGCGGAGCGCCTATCGCCGTGTACTATTAGCTCGGGTGCGCGTATTATTCAAACAAGGGCGGCGGTCCTGCGGTAGAGTGCTGGCTTCTCAAGCGGTTGGCCCGGGTTCAGTCCCGCCGATACATCCTTTTTTTTAATATTAATGAATCTCTCTTAATTTTGCGAACCGAAACGTAGTTCGGGTGACTCACTAGTATCTAATATGAACGTTGTATCTCAAAGTTGATTTTTTAAATTTTTTATTGAAAAAAGTATGTATAGCGAAATTTATACTAGTATAAATTTTGATAAAAAAATAAACTTTGAGATACAACGTTCAGATTAGATATGTGAGCTTCTATTGAAATTTCAAACATCTTTTTCCAGTGATACTTATGCTTTCCTTTCAAATAAAAGGTACTTTATTCTTAACCAAATTTCACGTTGTCTCGTTTTCTAACCACCCTGTATGTTATTTCGAAATTTTGGTAGTGGCTGCGGACTTGCTAGATGAAGCAAAACTTTTTATGAAGAATAAATGTTCTTTCTAAAATGCAAAATAAGGAAGTTTACAAGTATAGTTAGGTCCATCCGGGGACACACTGTATAATAATAGTTATATATGGTACAACAATAACAAGGCATTTTATCCATAAAGGGAAAACTTTAGCTCATGAGGCAAAGCCAAGTGAGATAATTTCCCCGAATGGATAAAATCCCTTTATTGAGGTGTGGCATATCAATTTTTTTTTGCAATACCTAAATTTAATTATATAAAATTTTGAAATTGGATAAATCATTTCAAATAAATATCCTGTTACCTACATGTTTTTGTACTAGTTACCACGGTAGCACGTATTTATTTTGTTAGTTGCTATGGATTATGAACTATTTTATTCACTAGTGAATAAAGTAGCATATCTACACTCATCGTTAAAATGTTACTTTATTATAAAGATTTTCGTAGATAAAATACAGATTTACAAGCAGGCATTGAAAAAAAAATACTGGCCTTCACTATTATTTTGAATAGCATATCAGGTACCATGAATTATAAGTGACACTTTTCAGATCGAGAATACAGTTTGAGAAAGTGTAGAGCCGAGGTTTCGTAAGCATTTGAGACTAAGAAATGCGGGACTAGCGGGACGCATTTGACGTTTTGGGGGACGTTTTCAATGCGATATTTAAATGCGGGACTAGTACTGCTATTGCGGGACCGTTCCGCACAATCCGGGACGGTTGGCAGCCTTAGGCTCTACGAGCTTGGATTTCATCACATCTGCGGCAGTTATGATACTCATAACATTCTTAGATAAGTTATTAGCTATAGTAATGTCAAGTTTAGAATTTAGTAATGAAGATTACTTAAATTTGTTAGTGATATACGGGGAATGTAACAAGGTAATCGAAAGACCCTTCAAAATCTTCTGTTTGCGATATCAGGATAGACCAAAGCCCACCCATGACATCCTCACGCGACTCATTCATAATTGTAAAACCCACGGGCAGTTTGTGGGAAAACAGGAAAAAATAAAACCTGTCGTAGACAATGAAGAAAATGAAGTTACAGTCTTGGGATACTTCAGAGCGCATCCTGGAAATTCCTTAACAGATGCAGAAAGAGATTTAGGAATACCTGAGATAAGTATTTACAGGATTCTGAAAAAACATAAGTTCCATCCGTATTCATGTGTCATTAGTACACAATTTGAAGCCAGGTGACGATCAAAAGAAAATTGATTTTTGTGAATTTATATTAATTAAAACTCAGTAAGACGAAGAATTTTTACAAAAGTTGATTTGGACGGATGAGGCAAAATATCAGAAGAGTGGAATGATTAATCCCATTATCGGAGTGATACTAATTCCCACATATTTCGTGAAAGACAGTTTCAAGGTTACTGGAGTTTCAATGTTTTTGCTGCAATAAAAAATGACAGTGTGCTAGTGGTACATTTTTATAATGAAAATTTGAATGAGAAACTTATTGGAGATTGGGGGGAAATTTTATATCAAATTCTTGGTTATTTCAGGTGAAAGATATCTCAAAATTTAAAAAAATTATTTACATCTGCTAAATCTGAATTGGAATCAGCTGTGGTACTAACACGACTGAGCCCCACTTCATAGTGTGTTACCCTGGTCGATTCGACCACAGCGATCGTTGCTAAACTTAGTCTTCTTTATGTGTTCCCTGATGGCTATGCCATACCAATTTGTTGATAAAGGTTCTTCCGCAATAATTACAAAATAGGTTTCCATTTTCGTCATAAATGTATATAGTTATGTGGGTCTGTTTTTGTTTTATTTCGTTTATTTTCCTGTCTAGTTCTTGCAGCCGACGTTGTTCAAATGGATCAACTCTAGTGTGAATAACTCGTCTCTATAGATTGTGATTTGTAGCATCATACTCCGACGTATCTTAGGATATATTGCAGCTTTTTATGTTTCTCTTTACTGCGTCTTTATAGCTCAGGCTTTGTCCTCCTGCTTTCCTTTCTCCATATAGTAGTTGTTTCGGAAGCCTGTCCATTGGCATTCTAATAATGTGACCACACCATCGCATTTGCCGTTGCATTAATAGTGCCTCTACACCGTGCATTTGGGTTTTTCTTGAGATATCTGTATTAGAAACATGGTCCTGCCGTTTTATATTCATAATAGAGCGAATGCATTTCATGTGGAATTGATTTAGTTTTTTAATGTGATGTCTATATGCAGTGCAAGTTAGTATCAGATCCATACATTAATGTGGGCAGAGCAGCTGCTTTATATAGTACATTGAGCTTAGTTTGCAAAGTGATGTCATGGAAACTAAACAGCTTCCGGTGTAGTTTGCCATATGTCATTGCTGCGTGTGCAATTCTTCTTGACTTCTACATCGATTCTATTATCCATGGAAATGTTTTTACCAAGATATACAAAGTTACAAACTTCTCTAAGCTGGTTTCCTTCAATGTGAATGTTTAAGGGAGCATGGTGGATCTGATTTCGTATATGTTGCTGCATCACTTCCGTTTGTAATAAGTAGTTGATTTTTAAACCAAACCTGGTGCATGCATAGTGAAGTCTCATAACACTTTCCTGCAGGCCCTCTGGGGAGTTGGCTACTAAACAGACATCGTCAGCATAGAGTATTTCAGTTAGGCTTGTGAGTTGTACTTTAGTTGATGTCTTTAATTGGGAAAGCTTGAATAACCCTTTACCATTGTTGATGGGACGTTGCGTTGAGTAGACGTGGTGTGCCAGCTGCTGCTAAGTTTTATAAATATTGTGATTCTCCTAATATAAGTGTGTTACAACGTTACAACATGCCTGTTACTAGAAGCGGTGAAGCTATTGATGTTGAAGCGATTACAGAGAGGGTAGTTGAAAAACTGTTAAATTCCGACGCATTAATAAAGAAGCTTGATTGATTGATTGATTGATTGAATTGTGATTTGATAGCAGGGTTAGGAGCCTAGAACACTGCAGCCTTAGGCTTATTGTGTTACTCATCATATCACATTCTTCAGTGAAAAGTTTTGCAGTCTTTATTAGGTTTAGTAACGTTTTCACTAAGTTTTCTCTAATTAGAGTTTCTCTTGTATTGGCTCCACCCAGGAGCGTATGTCTCCATCGGGCGAGGGCTTCACAGTCAAAAATAATATGAGAGGCTGTTTCGTCCTCTTCATTACATAGTTTGCATATGGGTTCCTCATTTAGGATGCCCATTGTATGCATGTGCTTGCGTAGGTTGCAGTGTCCAGTTATTAGTCCTGTCACTTGCCTAATTTGGTGTCTGCTTAGTCGCAGTGTTTTTAGCATGGTCTTGCTGTGTCTTAATCCATCCACATGGTTCCAGTGGTTATGGTGCGATCTTTTTATCCACCCAGCCAACCATCCACGAGCAGAGGTTTTGGAAATTCCAAATACTGGTTCAGGGCCATTAAATGCTATTTCTGTTCCCTCTTTTGCGAGGGCATCAGCTTTTTCATTGCCTTTTATCCCCCTATGGCCCGGAACCCACATGAGGGTTACTTTGTTGTGGTTGACCATAAGGTAGTAGTAGGAAGCGCCTATTTTCCCTCGGATGACGCGCGTATACCTACGGAGGAATTCGAACGCTTAATATCGTTTGCGAGAGATAAAGGTCTTCCGGTAATTGTCGGATGTGACGCCAATGCACATCATTCAGTGTGGGAGAGCTCAGACATTAACCCTCGGGGCGAAACCCTACTAGAATATTAATTTGGCGTCCACGGATCTTGAGATAATGAACAAAGGTACAGAGCCCACTTTTGTCAATAGCATCCGAAAGGAGGTAATTGACATTACAGTGGCCTCTAGGTGTTTTTCAATCAATATTGAAAACTGAAAAGTGACGTCAGATATCGTGACATCTGATCATCGTATGATCAGAATGGAAATGAATTCCGACAAGCCTCTGGAAATTCCCTACCGGAACCCCAGGGCAACAGACTGGGAAAGTTATCGTTCCAGTCTCGTTCACCAAGGAGGCCAACCAGAGGAAGGTATATGCACAAAAGAACAATTAAGTAAAGACGTAGAGCAACTGGCAAGTAAAATTGTTTCAGCTTATGAGGAGGCTTGTCCTCTCAGGGAGGCTCGAGTTCGTAGGGTACCATGGTGGACCGGCACTCTAGCCGATCTGCGCAAGGAATCCAGGCGAATCTTTAATCGAGCTATCAGAGAAGGGACACAGGCCTCATGGGACACTTTCAAAATGGCCAGGAATAGGTTTAAAAATGAGTTAAGGCGCAGCAAAAGATCTAGCTGGCAGAAATACTGTGCAGAGTTAAACTCAGAATCAGACTCTGCTAGACTGATGAAAATCTTAAGCAGCGAAACTAGTCAAACAGTAGGAGCGTTAAAAAAGGTCGATGGGATGTGGACAACATCCAGAGAGGAGTCTTTACAACGCCTCCTGGAAGTCCATTTTCCAGGAGACGGCGCCATCCAATTAGCACCCATAGCGGAACAGGAACCAGTTCCTATAGAGAACTGGCAGTTTGCTGAGGGAATTATAATGGAAGGTGCAGTCACATGGGCAGTACAGGAGTTTGATCCCTTTAAGTCGCCGGGGCCAGATGGGATCTTCCCAGCATTGCTTCAGAAAGGCCTGGATATCCTTCTTCCACATATAGTAAGGGTATATAGGGCCAGCGTAGCAATGGGATGGGTCCCAGAACAGTGGAAGGCAGCCAGAGTGGTCTTTATTCCCAAGACGGGAAGGGAGGACTACACAACTGCCAAATCATTTAGGCCCATTAGTCTTACATCCTTTCTTTTAAAGACCTTGGAAAGGATCATTGATAGGCATCTAACGGAAAGGGTAATAAGAACACACCCATTCCACAGGAATCAGCACGCATACAGACGTGGAAGATCGACCGAAACTGCACTCCACGCTGTCGTGCACAAGGTCGAAAGGGCACTACACTATAAGGAAGTGGCCCTTGCAGTACTTTTTGACATTGAAGGCCCATTTGACAAGGCAAGAACGACTACAATATGTCAAGCCTTACAGGCCAGGGAAACTCCTCCCGTTCTGGTCAGTTGGGTGAGAACAGCACTGGAGCAAAGAACCGTGACGGCAAACCTAAGGGACTGTTCAGTGAGGGTCAGGGTGACGGGAGGTTGCCCGCAAGGCAGTTGCCTCTCACCTCACCTGTGGTGTCTTATAATGGACGGTCTACTGGGATGCCTAACGGAAGAGGGCTTCTATGCACAAGCATACGCAGACGATGGACTGGTACTTTACTGGCAGGTTCCTAAACGTCGTTTTGCGATAGAATGCAGGTAGCTTGCAGGATTATTGAAAGATGGTGTGAAGAGAAAGGTCTGTCGGTAAACCCACTAAAGACTGAGATCATTCTCTTCACAAAAAGACGAAAACTTCAGGGTCTGAGGATACCCATTATGTACGGAAGACCACTTGCATTAGTGCAAGAGGTCAAGTAACTGGGGGTAATCCTCGACAGCAAATTAAGTTGGAGGTCGCATGTCGACAGGACGATGAAGAAGTCGACAGCGACCTTATGGCAGCTGCGCAGAGCAATAGGCAGGAACTGAGAGATAAACCCCAACATCCTGCTCTGGCTCTACACGTTGGTAGTAAGGCCAAGAGTTCAGTACGGCTCAGTGGTCTGGTGGCCTAGTGTAGAGCGCCCCAGTATTTCCGTAAGATTGGCAAAGCTCCAACGACTAGCCTGCCTCGGAATTACAGGGGCAATGAGGACAACCCTAACAGCCGCACTTGAGGTAATATTGGGACTCCTGGGCCTTGACACTTGGATAAAGAGAGAAGCCATGGCTAACCACCTCAGAACGCGGGATACGGGATGTCAGTTACGAAAGATAATTATTAATACTACACATGTAACTGTATTCATTACATAACGCTTTAATTATTTCAAAAACACTTTACCTGTAACGCAAAAAGCAACTAGAATAACTTTACAACTTGACTTCCAGTTCGAAATTGTAGTTTTATAACCTCATTTCACTTTTAGCACATGGGCTAAAAGTAAACAGCTGATTTCTTTATAGTCAGGAATCTGGCATCTCAAAAAACGCTTCTAAAATGATGGGGTGTGCACTCAAAGATATAGTTTTTAAAAAAATGTACACTATCTGGAATAACCTTGCGGATCTGAATTTGAAGGGCTCCATTTTTTTGCGATTGCAAAAAAGCAGAAATAGTAGTTTGTATACCAAGGCACTAAAGTATAACTTTTTATCACGAATGTGGATTTAGTTGCCGAGGCCCGTAGGGCCAAGGCAAATAAACCACATGAGGGATAAAAAGAAACTTCAGTGCCGAGGTGTACACTATGTTTTATTTGAAATCGAGAAATCATGAAATTACAACATTTTATCCAACTTTTGTAGGTTATGTTTGGTCGATTGACGTTTATCTGTCGCCGCGCCACCTACAAAAAAGTCGTAAAACAATGGATTACTTCACTGCCGATTTCCCGTATTTTAATGACGATTTCGGCGTACTTCACTGCCGATTTCAAATAATAGTAGTTTGTATACCAAGGCACTGAAGTATAACTTTTTATCACGAATGTGGATTTAGTTGCCGAGGCCCGTAGGGCCAAGACAAATAAACCACATGAGGGATAAAAAGGAACTTCAGTGCCGAGGTGTACACTATGTTTTATTTGAAATCGAGAAATCGTGAAATTACAACATTTTAACCAAATTTTGTAGGTTATGTTCGCTCCATTGACGTTTATCTATCGCCTCGCCACCTACAAAAAAGTCGTAAAACAATGGATTACTTCACTGCCGATTTCTCCTATTTTAATGACGATTTCGGCGTACTTCACTGCCGATTTCAAATAAAAAATATTTTCCGGATTTTTTTTATTACTAAAAAATGATAAATTTCATGCGTACATCGCATTCACAAGCTTAGTTTTGAATATTTCTCAATGATTTTTACACCAATGGAAAGCTTATTCTTTCTGGATTCAATTGATGTCAAATTAATAACGAAATTATTTTTAACAAATGCTACAGAAGTTGTTTAAGCAAAGCGTACCGGGAACGCGCTGTATAGACTTCGGCATCGAGGTATTTTCTAAACTATTACACATAAAGGCATACTTCCAGCGTATGAAATACGTCAAAAGGAATGGAAAAGTTTTTAGTGAAAGAATTACCTTTATTGCTTTAATGTTCTAAAAAATACGATTTATTTTCCGCTGCTTGTTTTGAGTTTCGCGCGTGGCGCGCTTTGCCGATCACTAATTTGAACGGCGATACGAATATACTGTGCTTGCAAATAATTTATATGTATTACTAGCTGAAACCCGCGGCATATGCCGCATTTAAAATGTAGGACGAATTTAATAACTTTTGTTGCACTAAAGAAAGTTTTAAAAGCACACTAG
>CALNHX010012667.1:0-23397 GCA_940337035.1 Agriotes lineatus
ACGGGACAACTTATCACCTTTACTATTATGGCTATTGCTTTGTCTTTAGCTGCGTTTACCATGATGGACCACTTATTAAGCACTCATTTAGTTATAGGATATTGGCTGCGTTGTTTATTTCACAATTTTGAGTGATTATCGTTTTATCGTAAATATATTCAACAACGTGGGACCCACAATCAATCCTTGTGGAACACCAGCTTTGATTTCATGGGCTAGAGAAATATACGAGTTCACTCTCACTTGAAAAGATCTTTCAGAAAGAAATGATTGTATACTGAGAAGTAGGTATGATGAAATGTTTATTGTTATAATTTTTTGTATTCAACCGTTTATCCTAATTCGATCGTAGACTAGCGCTACATGCACAATGTCTATACGCGTATACATTTTGTCGTCATAGCCCGCTTCTATTATTTCAGTAATTCTTAATATTTGATGAGTAGTTGAGAAAAACTTTAAATCAAGGGCGTAGCTACCGCTATATATGCCGTATCAACGATACAGGGCCCACGAGCCAGGGGGGCCACCAACACTCAAGCTCCCAAAAACAAATATAAATTTAATTTGGAAACCTTTGCTGAGGTCACATTTAAGAATTTAGGTTTATATAGGCGGAAAGTGTTTGGTTATCGGATTTAGCCATATTATCTATCGAAAAGGAAGAGCTTAAAAAATTTAAATTATCTCCAAATATGTTACGCCTTATAAACATTTTCGCGGAGAAAAAAGTTAGAAGAGTAACTCTGTAAATAATAATTATTATTTACTTCAACCTTTTGGGAAAATTTATAAAAGAATTGCCTGTTTAATTGAAAGTCATTAATAGAATTTAAATAAGATGCAAACTAAGATGAAAGGTATAGTATTTTAGTATTCTTAGATGGTTTTATAAGGAATAAGATAAATACACGCTCATGCAGCATGTGACAAATATAAATTCTATTGAAAGAAAATAATAAGGTAGGTAGCATTCAGATAAGCTAAAGTTATAGATTGCAGAAATAATTGTAACTTAGCATAGACAAATTTTGTTATGATTATTGAAAAAATTAGAGATTTGAAAACAACATGTAATTTGGAATTTTGGTGAAAATAAAATAGAAATTTAGCCCTGTTTATTTAAAATGTAGTTCGATTAAATAAAAGGGTTATACTTAAATCTACGAGGTGAAAGCAAATGAAATATTAAAAGAAGAATATAATAGTTACTCAAAAGAAGTTGGAATATGGTTTAACTAGATACTAACAAGAATAAGAAGCAAGAATAATAAGAATTGGATGTAATTGAGTTAATTTTCATAATACAATTTATAAGAAGTTACGTTAATTGGAGGGTCACTGATTGCTGGAGTTCTTGTGGGATTGTTGAGGACGTAAGGACCAATTGACAGAAACTACTGGATGTTGGAGAGTCTGTTGGCTGCTGACGGCGTGAATGGATGGCGTAGGAGCTAAGTCAGGAGAAGATTAATTTACATTCATATGTGGAAGCATAGTTACCGTCGGGACGTTGGAAAAAGGGAAGCTGCAGGAGTAACAGAGGTGTAGGTGTAGGAAAGGAACCATTTCTACAATCATCCTAAGGTTTTGCAAGTTGGTGGCTGATTGTTCGTGGACAGTGCGTCGTGGCTGAACTGTGGGAGTTCGAGTAGGAGATGTAAGGAAGAGTGTCCTCTTAAGGTGATTTGGATTGTTTAGAGTGAAAAGAATCCAGGTGGGTTTATAATTAGTTATATTAAAGCAATCCGAGATAAAAGACAATTAGAGAAGTATATTGAACTATAATTAAATACTTATCATATAATATTGAGTCACAAAGAGTTGAGAAGGATTTATATTTGTCATATTTGATAGAAAGTGTCGTGAAGCACTGTTTGAAGTAAAAGATGACAGCGCATGTCATTAATCAATTTAAATTCATAATCGAAAATAAAATAGGAACTAAGAAGCAACTAGATTAATGAACACCCCTGATAAGAGTCTCAAAGCGATAACGGCATTATTATTAAAATAGAATTTTCAAGTTTCATTTAAATAAATAAATTTATAAGAATATCATTTGAGCTGTCACTACAATATGTAAACTGTAAACTATGATTTACCCCTCTTTTTACGTAATACGCCCGTTAGTAAAAATATGTAATTAAATTTTACTTTTTTTATTATTTATTTTTATTAGTCTTTATTATTATATTTCGTTTTGTTAAAAAATAAAAATTGAGTTCGTATCTTTATACGTTTATTTGATTATTCAACACTATAATGAACGAACTAATAAAAATTGTTCAATTTGTCAGCTACGGCCAATCAAAATCGACTGTCATTGAAAGAAAACACCTAATGTCGCAGATTTCAATTTAGTGAGTAGTCATTGACTGTCACTTCATCAAAACGTCAAAGTGAAGTTTGCAAATCAGGGCCGTTTTAAAAACTCATAATAATCGTGTTGAAAGCTCCAGTATTGAATTAATAGTGGAAAACATTAAAAATGTGTGCTGTTGAACATGGTAAAAGTAATCTACCCATATTGTTGAATAATGTTTCCCAATACCGCTCAAGGCAAAATTTCTTAAGAGAATTTTTTCGCATCAATACCGGTATGATTAAGAAATGCGAAAATTTTAAATATTTGGGTGTGACACTAACCGACGCTGGTAAATGTGATTTGGATATAAGGACGAGAATCGGACAAGGAAAACAAGCTACAAATAAATTAAATTCCATTTGGTGGAGCGATGAAATAACTAGAAATACCAAGAAACGGATATATAAATCAATAGTTGAAGTTATAACAACATACGGGTCCGAGGTGTGGGAACTGAATAAAAGAAACGAAAATCGACTAAGAGCGCTTGAAATGGACTGTACAAGAAGGAGCTGTAGAGTGTGAAGGCTAAAACACAGAACAAATGAAGAAATTACACAAAAAATGGGAATAGAACGAACAATTATCGACGTGATTGAGGAGAAGAAACTAGTGTGGTATGGACCTGTCAGGCGCATGGATGCAACAAGATGCCCTCAAAGGTTGTGGCAATAGATACACAGGGAAAGAAAAGAAAGAGGACGGCCACGTATTACTTGGATGGGAGGAGTAAATACAGCAATGAGAGCCAGACAGTTAGAGGAAGGGGCATGGGAAGATCGAGAAGAATGGCGACGAGGATGCGGGAAGCAACGACAGTTGTAGAATACCCCGCTATATATATATGAAAATTATTGAAAATTTCTCTCAACAAAAAATGCACATCTTCCACTCGACCTGCGCTCTCGCGGAATTTTTAACGCAGTTTTGATTTCGAGAAATTTAAACGCAATAATTTGCATGCAAACGAAAAAATTCTCAAAAAAAAATCACCTTTTGTGGAAGTGGCAGTTTATGATACAGGGCCCGTTGATCTCTAGCTACGCCTCTGCCTTCAATTCAAATTGCAGCTCATGTGTAGTGTTGTTGGTCTCCAAATATTGGTTTAGTCTTGTATGTATTGACCTTTTCACTGTAGATAATAGGCTAGTTGGCTGGTAGTTTACCGGGTTATCATGCGGTTTGTCAGGTTTGGAGATTATGAATATTACAGCCTGTCCCCAAGCAATGGTGAACTATCCAGTTCTCAGGCAAGCATTGAATATAGATACTAGGTACGATATAAAAATTTCTTTGGTAGGTTCTTTAGGAGAATATATGGAATAAGATCTATTCCTGGAGTATGCTTGGAGTTAAGCTTTTCAATGTATTGTTTCGATGTAATTTCTGTATACGACACTGCTTAGCTCTGTTTCAATTTGTTCAACATGATCGATGTTTTTCCCTCAATAATTGTTGTATGTGTATTGGTGTGATTTAATCTTTCGTTCGGGCTGAACTTTTTGTTAGGTGGCTTATAAGCTGACACTATTCTGGGTGAAGCATAATTATTATTTATACTTAGCTGAACAGCTACTGCTCCCAGATAGCGGATGTTTTCTAGATCAGTTGAGGAAGTCGCTAGATTTCTTTTAATTATTACAGCACAACCTCCACATCCCACTTCTGTAACTCTATTTTTACGGTATATGCTATATTTCATGTTTCAATTCAAATGACTGAGATTAACGTTGATCGTTGACTTTTAATGCCATTGGCATTCCAATTTAATAGGGTTAACTTGTTTACAGGAATTTGATTATCTATCCCTATTTTGAAATAACATTGGGATTAAGATATGACAAAATTTCTAATTTGACCGAGGTGAGTGTTACGCTCATTTTGTAGTTTCACATGCAATATTTCAAATAATTAATTGGATTCCACTATTCTCATTTATTCCCAAATATCCAGTATATTCATACCTAACTGGTTAGGCAACCCTATCAACATCTTTAAAAATGTTTGAACAAGCTACAGTTATTCTTATGAACTTAAACCACACTTTGCAATCCTCAGTTCTTCTGGCCCACTTTCAAATTTTGGAACATTTGATAAGTTGAATTAGACTGTTTTTGGCAAATTTTCGGCCATTCCATGCCAGTCCTGGTTCGTGTAAGTTGGTCGCTCCTCATGGAGGCTTTGCCTCGTCGGCTTTGAATTATAGCTAACTTCATTTTGGAAGGATTTGTGAGGCATCGTAACCCCCTTTGAATGTAATGGTAATTTGTGTGATATTACCGGCATTCGCTGCGTCTTTGACGCTCTGCGTTCTGGACTGCACTATTTGGCTACTTTTCAACTCAAGGTTTGTTGCCTACGGTTTTCTTCTTTTATCTCCGTAATCTACCTGGAAATTTGTATTCTTTAAGCCTTTTTAATTTTACCATATGGAATTGTCTTACTGCATGGAACCACTTTCGTTATTTGGGATCATTTGTTCTGCATGGGTCCATGCTGTGCACGTGCGAGCTTGCGAGCTGGCTGTTGGCTGCCAATCCCCCATAGCATCTCTACTCCGGGGACGAGAGGCTCCCGTGGTTGCGATCCTCCATCAGGGCGCGATTTTGGCCCCAGCTCCTCTGTGAACTACGTGGCTGTCGCATTCACCCGCCCCACATCTCATGCATTGCACCGAAAAGTTTTGGTAGTGTTCTAGATATGTATCTTCTGTTTTATAATTTGTGCTTATCTGCGTAATTAGTTTTGGTAGTGTAACAATTATGTATCTTTCTGTGTGACCTATAGCTTTGATATGATAGCTTTTGCTTTATGATTTGTGCGTATCTGCATAACTATGGTTTCAATTGATTAGAGTACTTACCGGTTGTTTCGGCAACCATTTCAGATTGCATTAATTTACTGCTCGGCCGCTTAAGTAATCACTTTACCTGTACGTAACATCGTAGTAGTATTTTAACCTGGAATTTCGTTTTGCAATTTGGCCATCTGTCAAGTTGGGTTGGGGCTACGTTACCGCCCGCGGGAGTATTAGCTTTTTCATTCGGGTTAGGAATGAAGGCAAGTGAAGTGTGTGATTTATCACAGAACCTAATATGAATTTCTTATAGGTCATAGCCCCCCTTGTGAGATCTCACTGCATACACCACCCCGTCTAAATTTTAAGTGCCGTAAATTTGACTTAGTAAGCCAACTCTCCGGGTTGATCGTTGGCATCTCTTTAGACTTGCGCTGTTCGTACCCCAAGTTCCGTCTTGGGCCGCCCTCTGCCTCACAGAGCCATTTTGATCTTTATATATTGGGTTGCGGATTTACCTAGTCATGCTACGGGAGGCGTGGATCTCCGCTTCACTTAGACTGCGTATATATTGGAAAATAGTTATACTTTTAAGTTTCTTGATTTGGTATTTGAATAGTAAGTACAACTAGGTGATTACTGAGCATCTAACGCCCCTTTGACTAATTTCAGTTTACGTAGCACTACTTTTTTTAATAGGTCAACTTGTTGTGATATTTATTTGTGATTTGATGAACCCGCTGTAATATATTTATAATGTTTGTTTGGTTATATGTATATTGTTGGTATGTGTCTTTTATGAGTTTGTTATGTTGTAAGCACTATAGGACCAAGTGGTAAATAAATATTGTTACTAGTCTCTTTTGTTACAATTTTGATTGACCTGGTATATCCCCAACCTTGGGGAGTTCCGACCCAAGGATTTGTATACGTCGTGTATCTGGCTCCCTCTCCTTTAGTTTCTTTTCAGATTTGTGGAACCCCGACCCTCAAGACGAGTTAGCCAACCTAGGCCAATATTTGCCAGCTGGCAAAATACCTAATACAACTTTCGCCAACAGGCAAGGGCTGCCCTTCGCCATCCTTCGTTACATGTTGGGAGTTCGAAGGCGTGTGATTGACTTGGTTCTAATTGTTGGTTTTGTGGGTACGACATTCCTTGAAGAAAGCTGCATAGGTTGGGTTATATGTAATTTTTCCCGTTATAGAAGCGTTGGGGTTAATTGTTCTATGGTAAAGGTACGTGGGTTACTATTTTATATATAAGGACATCCTCTGTAGTACTACAAAATGCAGTAATCAGTTTAGATGGAATATAATGTCATTTATTTTATCGGTTTTATGTAATTCTACCACAATTATAATATTTGAAACTTGTATGTTGTTTAGTAGTCTGGTAGCTTTGATTGCTGGACATTTCAGGTTAACTAACTTGGTATTAATTTCTTCCTTAGTTATTGAGACAGAAACATACGTATTACTGTAAAAACATAGCTGTTGTCAGGGTTTCTATATGTGTAGTACATTACTTTATTATTAACGTAGGACTTAGTTAATTTTCTGTTATCATTATGCTTCTTCTTTTCCTTTTTCTTATTATAGGCCAGTTGCTCATCTTTAACCAGGTAATGGCTGCCACCAATTTTGTGGTAAATAATTATTTTACGAACGTCATACAGTTTTAGACTCAAGTCCTAAACCAAAATTTCTCAATAATCCTAACCAGCTTAAAATAGTACCAAACAAACGCTACATGGAATTATCGGAGGACCGACTAATTACGTTGGAAGCGGCGTGCGATTCTTTTTTATAAATAGCAAAGGGCATTCAAAATTACCAGGGGGCACCAAAGAGTTCTTTGTATAACCGATAAGTCCAATAGCTTACGAGAACTTACTATTAAACACGTCCTGAAACAGACTTCAAAAAGAATCGATACCATATCGGAGGGCCGACTAGCTACGGTGGAGGCGGTCTGCGGTTCTTTCTCTATAAATATCAAAGGGTATTCAAAGTTACCAGGGGCTCCAAAAAGTCTTTCGTACAATCGCTAAGTCCATTAGCTTACGAGAACTCTGAAAGTCACTAAGGTAGTATGCGTAGCCAATTCGCTGCGGTCTGAAATAGACTTCAAAATGAATCGATACTAAAATAACTTGCACTAGTCATACCCAAAATCAGAGTAAGCATGACCAAGGTTTAGATTAAATAACGACAACATATTATAATACAGAATGTTACACCAATTTAGTGTCAACATTCGCATAATACACTCAAAAGCGACCTCATAGCATGTGCACACTATTATGGCCACAGATTACAGAAATTCCAGTTTTAAATAATACCAAATTACAATGATGTTGCATATTATAATATGCTAATCACAAAGTTACACTGATGTTGCAAGTGGAACATAGCAGGAGGACGACATTATTAGTATGCAACTATGTACATAGAAATTTAGAATGTTCTATAAATGCGCCAGTAGTTACTGACAAACTCAGATGTAATGCAATACTAGCCGGTGATTCCAATCTTTCAGTGCACTTAATATGCAAATTCGTTTTTACCTTCTTAATGTAAGATCGTGTTTTAATACTCCCAGAAATGATGCGAAACGGCACCGGAAAGTAAACAGCAACAATCAGCTACCAGGAAAAGTCACCAGAAGCAAGCGGGGACGCTACTAGGGCTTCGACAAACTGCTGCGAATCTGCGGAACTTCCTGCTAACTGCGAAACTTAGCAATAGTTCTAAAAACTTGGCTGGCAAACTAGTAGCACGAAATAGCTGCTTATACTTTAACGACTTTAAGGTTGACCCTGAACTCCAGGAAACGCAAGTGCCTAATTAGAATAGAGAACGACGAAGAGAAAGCGCACACATATTTTCAGCTTACAGCTGTGCTACAGCTATGCGGTGTGTAATTAAGGCCCAAATATTTTCGATAAATCAACCATGTAAATCACCAGTAGCGTGAGTGAGCTAGGATACTATTTATGCCCTCGTAAGGCGCAATAAACTAGCCCCAAACTAAGGCAAAGGGTAATACGAAATAAGCGTGTGCGATCAAGTCGAAGATGCTTACAGAAGAGCAGGTGACAATGCATAAAACTAACGATACAATTAAAGGGCCATTAAAGCGTGAGGCTTTTTACTAGTGCTGGGAAATCCGTTACAGTTTGAAATCCGGATTTCGGATTTTAAATTATCCGGTATCCGAATAATCCGGAATCAGTTAGGATTTTACTATCCGGAAAAAATCCGCCAATGGCAATCCGCTATCCGATAAATCCGTTATTATGCTTTATCCGAAAACCGAATTATCCGAATAATTTGAAATCCGAAATTATCCGAAAAACAGAAATCCGAATATATCCCAGAAATCCGAAATCCGGATATATACAACAAACGGAAATCCGGATTTAGCCCAAACATATTTCCTGGAACCTCATGAATTAAATTTTCAACTAACCTATTAAAAAAAAAGAAAAAAAAAGCTTATAACGTGTGTTGGTTTATTTTATACTCTATATAATCCAATAAAAAAATCGAATTCTGAATCCGCATATTAAATCCGAAAACGGATCGCCATAAGAATGCGAAAACCGGTTCTCCACGCACAATTTGTATCTACATAAAATCCTCAGTTGCAAAAAATCCGGTATCACACAAAATCCGGATCTATATAAAATCCGGATTTACAGAAAATCCGGATGTATAGAAAATCCGGATAAATCCGGATAAATCCGAATATCGGATTTTTAACTTCTACCATATCCGGATATCCGCCTATAAAAAATCCGGATATCCGAAAATCCGAATCCGCTTCCCAGCCTTACTTTTTACCCGTAACACGGAGTGTCCTCGTCCTAAGAGTGCCTACCTGAACAGTCAAATCAAAGTAAAATAGACTTTCCAACTATCTTTGTATAATATCCCCGTGTTCATGCTTACCAAAATAAATATTAAACGTAGATATGCTGGCACACACTTATGTTTAGGTCTGAATCTGGAATACATAATCATACATAATCTGTAACCCCTTATACCGTTACAGTGTCGGGGTGCCGGGCGCACCGAGCCGCTGAGGGTGTGTGCATTTTAAATTCGGCGGAGGTACTTGGGGTAGTGGAGCCTGTCTGGCTAGAACACTACGCCCGCTCTCCAGCTGGTCACCCATCCAAGTTCTGACCGAGCAGACTGGTGCTTAACTTTTGCAAGTGCCGTGAGAGATGCATCACCACTCAGCCGTACTGCCGGCCTGGCATCTGGAATAATGAATGCAAAACGAGTTTAGAGATGAATTACTGGTCTGTCAGTTTAAATTGGTCATCTCCAACGCAAATAACTTGTTTTTAAAGAGAAATTGACATACATGGGGAAGGCTGAATTTAATTTTACACAGCAATAAGTAAATAAAACTCATAGGTTACGAAATATGAACTTTATGAATTATTCGATATCTCTATTTAGGGTTTTTTTATTGAAGCTAAAATTTCACTAATTTCGACGTCACCAACCATCAATTGTAATGCTTCTCGCAAAAAATCTTCGTGATCAAATAACATCAGCATGCATTGGTGTCATAACGTTTTTTGACAAGGCGTCTATGTTCTTGAGCTAAAATATGCTCCGGCAGTTGCTGGGGGCGATTTTGACTATTTTCTATGCAATCTGAATTTGCTGACGACTTTTTAATTGAGGCGCGAAGACGCGCGCAATTTACACTTCGCCAGCTATTTTCGGTAAAACTACATATGAGTAATTTCCCGAAAATGCGGTGGTCCTATAAACCGCTGTTTTTTGGAAGCAGACCAAGAAATCCTTGAGCTATTCCGTTTGTCCGAAGCAAGCAGGCGGAATAGAACACAAAAGACCGCCATCGCTGCAGATTAATCAAGTTGTGGCAACGAAATAATGTTAATTATGCTGCTCGGTAGGTAAACAGTTTTAAGCGAGATAAACGTTATTTGAATGTTATCTGCCTATAGCGTAATGCTATTACGACATCCTCTTTAGGATCTATTGTTTTGCAACGGGCTCCTTTGATTGTTATGAAATAAAGCCCTTAAAATAGAATATGATCTAAAATTCTCAAACCATAGCAATCAGGTGAATCAACAATAGTTTTAGATCCGCTTCCTTAACGAGCAGTTGGTGGAAACCGCTATTTACCAGAGCCGATCTGCATCTGGAGGGTCTGATCTTTGGCACCAACACTTTTCCTATCGTGGGTGGATTATCTGCAGATTTATTCGCTTATTTTAATTATAACCTGCTAAAAGGATCGATTTTCTATTCCTTATATTGATATTTGTTATTACGTAGTTGAAACTGAAGTATATAATTATAATTTTTTATCCCGTTTTCCGGCTACCTTCCACAGGTTCAGTGGCGTAACTACAATCGTTAAACTCCTCCGCAAGGTTTTCTAATAGGTCGCTTCCGACTGTTTAAATAAGATATTTACAATCCTTGATCAAATTATTAATTGAATTTCAGTTAGGTTGCAATAAGGATCATTTATATTTATCTTATTTTATTCTATTATTATTTATTTTCGGCTACACTTATAAATATAATTTCTTTTCCTTCTTCCTCCTCTCCTTGTTGCGATATGTGTTAATTATAAAGAGAGTTGTTAATCAGAACCATCACTCTTTTTTCTTAAAATGGCTTATACTGTAATTTTGAATGATTTAAAATAAATAAATATTTTTAAAAAAATACTAAACAAGATATACAGAGAAAATTAGTGCGGTTTAAAGAAAAACACGAAGAATTGACTTTAGGCAAAATCATAAGTAACGACAATAATAACTACGTAACAAGTACATTATGTTTTTAAAGCTTTATGTTCCACTGATAAAATAAAAAAATGGAGTTTAGACTTGACGTCTATTCTGTGACAGCAAAAAATACATGTTACCATGAGGAAAGTTGATATGTCTCATTTTTGTAAACAAAAATATGATTATGACTGATAAGTCCTATTCTTCCGACTAATAGTATATAGTAAGAAATGCAAACAACACATTGATAATATCAAATTAAATAAAAACCATAGCCTTTTTTCTTTAGATGTTGTTTCACTTTACACTAACATACCAATTGATCTTGCAATAGACACAGTTAAAAATAATTGGAACAGAATTAAAAAACATACACATATCCCACTTAATAATTTTATTGAATTGGTTGAGTTTGTCCTAAACACTACATATTTCACATATAATAATACAACATACTCACAAACTTTTGGTTGCGCAATGGGTTCTCCTATTTCATCTACTATAGCTAATCTTGTGTTGGAACAAATCGAAACAAAAATCCTTGAACAAAACAAGGATTTTTCTCTTTATATAAGATATGTTGATGATATCATTATGGCATCTGACTCTATTAACAAACAAAATTTCTTTAATCTTTTTGATAACGTACATCCAAGACTTAAATTTACAATAGAAACTGAAAATAAAAACCTTATACAGGCAAGCTAATGGGAATATTTTAACAAATTGGTATCGTAAAAATATAAAAACAAACCGATATTTATATTTTAATTGAAACACTTCAATTAAATATAAAACAAGCGTAATTAACAACTTAATAGACAGATCCATCAAACTCTCTTCTACACAATTTCATAAACAAAACTTAGAAATAATAACAAATATACTATGCATACATGATTATCCTATAGACTTTATTAAAACACAAATTAATATACTTATCAATAAAAAAAAAAACATTAACAAAATTAATCAACCAATAGAATTACAACCAAATTGTTTAGGCAATGAATTTAACAATTTCTTTATAACAACACAAGATAAATACATTTCAATCCCATACATTACCAAGCTTGCTGAAAAAATAAAAAAGGAGCTTAACAAATACAATTTCATAATAGCATATAACAACAACAATACTTTAGGTAAAACGTTTTTTACAAACCTTAAGGATAAAACCCAACTAAACATGCAATCTAAAGTGGTGTATCAGATGGATTGCAGCAATTGTACCTCCACTTATATCAAACAAAGCAGCTATTGAAAAACAGATTAACGCAACACAAATACTCTATAAAAGTTAATAGAGCTTCACCCTCTAACCAAAAAACTGCATTAACTGACCATCCCAACTATCACAATTTTAATTTTAACCAACCAATAATCTTACATAAGGAGAACAATCTAAAAAAGAGATTATGCTTGGAAATGATCGAAATACAAAAAAGTCCAACAGCAATTAATTATAGAACTGATATAGACAATCTAAGTTCCATTTATCATAATTTATTCAAATAAAATATCAAAAAATCACATTTCTTAAATAATACGTTGCTTTTGCTAAAATCGCCTTGTATAGTAAAAATTTTCAAATTTCACTTGTACTACCCTGCTTTAATAGAACGTATGCATTTCCATTTTTAAGCCTTCTGCGCACTTAACTGATAAAGTGCAAATATTTGTATGTAACCTTGCATTATTTATCTAATAAATTCAGACAGCTTGCATTTCCCAACATGAAAGCTAGTAAAATATTAATTGTGTGTATATATAACAATTTCTTATATTCAGAATGTAAATTTTAATTAACTAATTATTCATACTTTAATAAAAAATATAAAAAGTCGTAATAATTAAGAAATTATGTTCTCCAGTAATTTAATAAACCGTAAGTACACATATTTGAGGAAATTTTTTCCCGTTCGCTAACCTATTTTTCTCTATAAGTTTTCAAATTTGTGAACTTCCAATGTTATCCCTTCAACATAAAATCATTTATAATTCGTAAACTAATGAAGCCAATTTTAATTGTGCGAAACGTTTTTTTTTTAAATATTATACTATTTACGACTTAATGATTTTTATTTATTATAATATTAATCATGCAAATTTAACAAAAACTCCTATTATAATTTTTAAAAACTATAAAGTAGCACTTTATGGACACTTAACAATTGTATAAATCAAGTGTTTATGGAACACTTGAACACAGGCTACCCAGTCGCTTTAAATAATCGGGGACCTGCGTTCGAAAGAACAAGGGGGTAATAATGCGGTTGTCTAATGCGTGATGCTTACCACATCACCACGTGTCATGAATTTTACACGCGACAGCCGGGTGTGAGAGCGAGGATACGGAAGCTCTGACCTTCTGCCTTGCAGGCCAAGCTCCTTCATGGGGTGTTAGTGCCTCACCGTATATATAACAACTAATTCGACGTGCACGAGGCAAATAATAAATTAAACCCCTACTGATTTATTCCTTAACGATCTGCTTAGACTCGTGACTGCAAATCGTAAGAAAGACATTACAACGAATAATCGGCTTATACACGAGAGATGTTTCTACAGTTCTGAGTCCCCGCATGCTAAAAACGCCTTGACCACGATGGGAATCGTAAAGGGGGCACTTGGACATGCACAAGCCCGTAGGCCGGCAACCGTGAAGAAGCCAGAGGAAGTTCTAGTTCTAGGCTCCGTGGAGAAGCTGCCCTGAAAACTGCAAGGTTGATGTCTTCAGAGAGAAGTATTTTGCCAGCGTAGCTGAACAATACACCCAAAACGCCTACAAATGTTTTCTACAGGTGTTCTACTTGATTGCATTAGAACCCCAAAAGGGACTAAATACTCAAAAGGGTGGTAATAATATTACCAAATCATCAAGCGACTAGTATAGTGAAAGCAGAGTGGCATTCCAAGGTTGCAGTTTCGCCAGAAGTAAATTCTGCTTCTAGAGTATTTTAAATCCTAGCATAACTGCATGAAGTATAGCCACTGAATATACAACACATTAATGCTGATCGAAGCTTTCCAAAATATCGGCGGATTTCAAATCCACAGGAAGGGACTCTCCAAAATATCGACCACATAGCAGCAGAAGCAATCCCTCACTCAATCTGCCAAAGATGGCTACAGAAAATCGCTCTCTTATACATTCAATATTTCCAAAAGTCGTCAGAATTTCGCTAGGTCCAAATATTTTCGAAAATTGACATATAAATGGAGCAAAAGGTTAGGTAACAAAACACACACTAACTAAAGGATGGCAACCTAACCCACATTATATTAATTAAATAACAATTGAAAATATCTAAATCTAAGACAACTCCTGGATGTTAAACTACTTTTAATTAGAGCACAATTTACACGTATAATAGTACGTATGGAACCAGCATTCTATTTCATATTTTCAAAAATCTTTGCTCTCTATTTTACTTAGAAAGGTAGCCACGGTGTCAATGGCAAGGAAATTACTTCTGCTCTAACACTAGTTGTATGAAAGACAATACTAGCAGAGTAAAATATATAAGACTTGTGTAAGATCAGAGTAGGTAGACACAAGTAATCACAAAAGAATATTTCAGACAATTCTAGCGAATAACTGAACTCGTCTTGGTGGACGCTATCGTCATGAATTTGATTCTTATATATACATCTAACAATTCTGATATCTATTATTTAATAAGAAACTGTTGACGTGTGAACTAGTTGGAATCTGTCAGTCTGTCTAACTGTCTATCTGGCTGTTTACCTGTCTAGCTGTCTACCTGTCTACCTATCTGCCGCTTAAATACTGAAATAATGAAAACGAATGTAGCAACAGAACTTATTAAAACTAAAAATATTATAAGACAGAAAGTACGAGCTCTTAAAAAGAGTAAGTTGGTGCAACAAAAGCTCCTTGGTAAATTTTTTAAACCTGTTACAGAACAAATGCAAAGTGTTGCAAAAGAGACAAATAAAAAAGAGGATCCGCCATCACAATTTAAGCCTTTCAAATTGAAAAAGAAGGAGAAAGTTAAATACAATTATAATGATGATAAATATAATCTTAAAAAAAAACTAAATACGATTATGACGCGGATGATGATGATGATGATGTTGAATATATCAATATATCAAATCCTCCAAAACTAGAATTATTTACACCAAAACCGGCTGATGAAGTATTGTGTGAATCCGCCGAAGATGATTTTAATACGACTATAACAAACAAATTTCATCCGCAAGCTATAAGTTCTTTCTTAGAACAGGATGACGAACTTCCTAGGAAATATGTAAGCAATTCTCTTATAGAAAGACCAAATCTAGTTAGGTACGGAATTAGATATGATTTTGATAAAAACCAATTTTATTTTGGTGGAGATGAGCTAGATATAAAGGGCTCAGATATAATTGTAAAAATGTTCGCTATGAAGGTACACCTGGTTTGTACCAATTACTATTTAAAAACGATCCTCAAATAACTCCAACGCTGACAGATAGAGCAAATTATAATGATATCATAAACAGAACAAATGATAAAAATGAACAGAAGGTAGGTTTCAACCAAGTGAAATACAAGAAATTTATAAAATCTGACCTGTCATCATCACTCTCGCCATCATCGATATCATTAAGGACTACAAAGCGTACTGGTAAAGGTATGCAGCAAATGTATAAACAAGTTAGCAATAAACCGTTAGATTATGTTTACTTTGATGATCCGACCGAGTTGATCGATTAAAGTTACTGTATGCCTCTCAAGCATCTGGCCATACAAATCATAGAAATGAAATTGCTAGTATAATAGAAGAGTTAAAAGAGGCAGGAATAATTGAATAAATCCAGTTCGACAATGTCGGAAACAGCACGAGGAGATCGTGACACCCTCCAGACAGAGATGACAACAACACCTCTAGCACAATAATTTACTGGTGTATAATATATTTGTAATCATTTTATACATGTACATAAGACAAATAAAATACAATTATATTTACAATTGTCGTTTTCTTACACCGTCATGCCCATAAAACTGTTACAGGAACATGTCAGGTTGACCAGTGGTACCTGCCTGCCTGCCTTCCTGCCTGCCTGCCTGTCTGTCTGTCTACCTGTCCGCCTACCTATCTGCCTACCTGTCTGTCTGCCTGTCTGCCTGCCTGCCTGCCTGTCTGCCTGCCTGCCTGCCTGTCTGTCTGCCTGTCTGTCTGTCTGTCTATCTTTCGGCCAGTTTGCCTGTCTGTCTGTCTGCCTGTATGTCTGTCTGTTTACCTGTCTGTCTGTCTGCCTGTCTGTCTGTCTACCAAATTTATAGACACTGATAATGGAGGTCATTAACTACATCTGGTGTAAATTTCTCAGACAAAGACTCCATACATTTTAGCAACCTTGCACATTTCTCAAACAATCACATCCGGCTCACATAATGGGGATCATTGACCCACCCTCATTACAAAGAAAAATATTACGAGAAGTATTTCTATGAATTTTCAAAGTTATTTCCATGGTTTGGTTGCAATCGTATGGATATCACCGTTACGGTAGATGGACATCCGTACTTTAAAACTAATACATAACTACGACTTCCAGACGGGTGGAGTTGGTTTGATGACAATGTGATGGAGCCCATCGAAGAGGATTTAAAAATTTTGAGATTAGAACGGGAATGTGTGAAAAAATCGCATATGATTTATGGTGATGTCCGCCTTCCCCATCTGTTAAATGTGTTGCAAATTCTCAGACACTGATAATGGAGATCATTGATCCCCTGATGTTCTGTAGTAATAATTTTGAAAGCGCTAAATTAAGATCTGTTTCAGTATTCATTGCCAACTTCTCTCTTCTTACTTCGTTAATAGTATGTCTGTCTACCTTGTTAAGCCATTTTGCAGCCTTCGGCAAACAAGTAGAGCATCTAAACCTTCAGCACATTTTGTCTGTATCTCGAATCAGAGGTCAGCACTTTCAATTTCATTTAGCAAGTATTCACAGATACCAGCTCTGTTCTTTCCCATTTATATCCGAACACCCTGTGTATGGGCGTAGCTGTCTCGTTTCAATCATTTCTAGATCACCCTTTGTACAACGCGTGCCCATCTAAGGCGCGAGAAACTGGTTTGAACTGGCGTAGACTCCGCGTCGCCATTGGTTGTTGCTCCGCGGGGATATAGCGTGGCGTCACCCGGATGCTCGCAAGCGAGTTCCGGCAGGACTACAGACAAGAGAGGTTGTGTGTTGTGCGAGTGGCGGTGATCACTTTTAGGCATTGGTGCGATGAGCTTTGCGAGTCCGTTTCTGCTTCCGTAAGTAAGAGATTGTCCCCTTTAACCCCATGCTCGAGGATATATCCAGCAGGACGTAGTGGACCGCTTTTGCCGCAGTTGTTGTGCTCGTAGGGGCACTTTTCATGACCGCCATATTTGACGGATTCTAGTTCGTTTGCCCCAAAAATGCCGTATCGCGGCTGATTCAATGCCACGGATTGCAGCAGACTATCAACCGATCGCACGCCATTCCCAAGGACCGTCTCCGAATTAAGGTACCTGTAATAGAACCATTTGAACATAATAGTGTTACTTGTGCAAACGATGTTGCGTTTGTGGTTTTACTGCGAAGGCGTACTTGCGCCTCTTGCTCGCTTATTACTATTTTATGCGGCGCTCTGGGGCCACGATGTGGCCAAGGTGCGAGCTTGGCGCTTGACCGTACAAAGAAATTCATGAACTCTTCGCAGATGTTTGTGTGAAGGGCCGTTGTTAGCCCTCATTTTCGTAACTGCATGTGTGCGGGTTTGTTTATACCTAACCATTCGATTAGCGAACGAACGCATCGCATAGCCGTGCGACGCCGTCAATATCACGATTTGTTCGAGACTTTTCATATGTGCGCTGGCTTCGTGCCTCGTTTAAGTTCATTTATCGCACGCATGGGCGACGTGGCACTGGCTGGAATGTCTATTCAAAATTCACCTACCTTTGCGAGGCTATTCTAGCCCATTTTTGGCCAAGTATTGCAGCTACGCTGCCCCCTCCTCTGCCTAATAAATTAGGCCGCGAGTTAATTCGTCGCATACCTTTGCGGCGCCGTGTTTATCAATAGCTATATTGCCTCCGTCGCCTACGCAGGCTTATGATTTATTGTTATGAACTAACGCCCATTGTTTATCACTGTTCTGTTTGTTATAAAGTGACGAACCAATAGCGGCCAGTCACATGTTGTGTGTTTGTACCGTAGAATTAGCGCGTCCATCAGCTGATGCGTATTTTTCTTAAGAGGTAACATAAGTTTGGCGGCACGATTTGCTGCCCGAATGTATTAATCGACTAATAGACGCATAACTAATTAAGGGACGTATTATTCTTGTTCGCCTTGTGCATCCTCTGTTTCAGATAGTGCCCCTCAGTGTAAAGATTGGTGTACGACGGGACTTGAGAGTTCGGAGCGTGCAGGTAAGTATGGTCGTTGCACCGGCGCTGCTAGAAGGTCCCAATACTGCAATTCCAGTATTTTTAGTCACGAAATTGTTGTTCGAGCTTACCGCTCGCGAGTACTTTTATCGACGGAGTATCTCGAATACTTCGCCACCGATGACCGTCCATGCCCGGTTATTCGGTCACACCTTTACTACAGGGTTGGTGGCGCCCTTATAATTTCGACGTACCCTGTATATGTCTTAGCACGATTGCCCAACGACGTATTGTTTGAACCCCGCCCGACTCCCTGAGCGCTTCAGCCGAGGCCTTTAGTCTGTTTTAACGAATCTCAGGGCAAGTGCGCCAGTTTTCCAGAACTGATCCAGTCGTGCGACGCTTATCTTGGATGGGTGTCGTAAAGTCGTTTTGATACAGTAACAACCTGCCTGCCTGCTTGCCTGTCTGTCTACCTGTCTATCTGTCTAGCGGTCTACCTGTCTAGCTGTCTAGCTGTCTACCTGTCTACCTGTCTAAGCAGTGCTTTCGAACCTATATTAAAACAATCGAATCTAAAATTTGGGTCTTACGTAAAAGAAAACAATATGCAATTAAATGGTACTGTTGCTAATAGCGGTATAGAAATTTTTAACTTAGTTTACACTCCAAACTGTAACCTGTAAATCTCTACAGCATAATAATAATATTTCTTTAGGAACATGCTTATTGCTAAAGTGAGGGATGCTGTCCTCCTGTACATAGATAAAAGGGCAAAGCGGAATAAATAACTATCGTCAAATTTCGAAACTTTGTGTATTTAATAAAGTACGGGAAAAAACACTTAATATTTATATTCGGTGCTTACAAACAATGTCTGTAAATTTTCAATAAATTTTAAACAAATTTCTTAACCACACATTTATTTTTAGTAACCATGTACATTCCCAGATTTTTCCGTCAAAAACCTGATCATAATTTAAAATTTACCGTTAAAACCTGAGTAGAATTTGAATTTCCCACCAAAACTCTGATCATAATTAGAATTTACCGCCAAAACCTGCACAGAATTTGAATTTACCGCCAAACCTGCGCAGAATTTGAATTTCCCGCCAAAACTGTGCAGAAACCATCGCGCAGAACCCCCGCGCAGACCTACGCAGAAACCTCCGCGCAGACCCTCGCGCAGATCTACGCAGAAGATTAAGACATAAACCATGAATACCGGATATAGGACAATTGTATTTATTAAGTAATTAATAACTGCCTGTATCATACGTTTAACAACTTTGTTAATAATATTTCATAAATACTTAATTTTAGTTAATTCAATTTTAGATTAATATTACTGTCTGTTTATATCTTCTATAGTCTTCTATTCGTCAAATGTCTCTGCTACAACTATGCTCGTTGCAACCAAAAACTGAACTATTTACGAATGATTTACAAATACCGTTGTAAGAAACCGAAATTCCAATGATAAAACTAAACCACCACTCCTTTTAGGAGCAATATTTTAAGCTGCTTTTTATTTTTGTAGTTATTGAATGCTTAATAAAAAAATGTAGTTAAAACATATAGTGCTGTGGCGCCGGATTTCGTAAATATACTACCATAACATTCTTAAAGCCAAGGTGCTAACACAAGAACAAAGAAGGTGTTTGTTTTTGCGAGATTGATATGGGGAAGTTGCTGAATCGGATAAACTGAAAAATGTCGGGTGGTTAAATATGATCCCTCACGGTTCTTTTATCGCTCTGTTTTGTATTATAAAATTCTGCTGTTTAACACTCCACCGTACCTATGTGTTTTCTACCATTTTTTAGTACTGGAATTATATGTGTATAAGATTGGCTAAAACTACATCAAACTTTTAACATGCTAACTGAATAGTATTTTTTACTAATATATATTGCTATTCGATATTTGACAAGGCCCGGTTTGGCAGCTGCATTACAAGTTTTCTGCCGGTCTGTCTGTCTGTCAGCAGTGCTTTCGAACCTATATTAAAACAATCGAATCTAAAATTTGGGTCTTACGTAAAAGAAAACAATATTCAATTAAATGGTACTGTTGCTAATAGCTGTATAGAAATATTATAAATCTTTTAACTCAGTTTACACTCCGAACTGTATCCTGTAAATCTCTACAGCATAATAATATTTCTTTAGGAATTTGCTTATTGCTAAAGTGAGGGATGCTGTCTTCTGTACATAAATTCAACAGTAAAAAGTGAAATAAATAACTATCGGCTCAATTTCGAGACTGTGTATTTAATAAAGTACGGGAAAAAACACGTAATATTTATATTCTGTGCTTACAAACAATGTTGAGGATTTCTCTCAATGTCTCTAAGACTCCAACACTTTTGTATTATGTTAAATACTGTTTACTAACTGACTGTTAATAACTATCAAAATATGCGAGAGACTATGAACTACCAGATCCCAGTCACTCGCGTGTCTCACCCAGAGCCTCAAACAAGTTTTAATTTCCAAACAAAGACTCCATTCAATTTAGCGGTTTCATTGTTCAATTTTTACCAGTCTGGCACATTTTAATCTCTAGACAATAACATCCTGTTATCTGATAATGGAGGTCAGCAAAAATTCCTCCAGACAACAATGGCTTCATTGTCCAATTATTTTTTGCAATCGTGCAGATTTCTCAAACAATGGACGCCATTGTTCAATTGGTAGACATCCTGCATCTACAAGTCTCAACAGGTTTTGCATTCCCAGACGATGACTCACATCCTGTTGAGCCTGGTAAAATTTTGATAAGCGTAGAAATAAAATTAGACATTTAGCCCCAAAATTCATCGTGAGAATATTGTAAAAATTAGACTTTTAACCCCAAAAATTCATTGTGGGAGCACGTGACCTAGGTGAGGTCAATGACCTTGGCCCCGGCTAGGCCCGTGACCTTGACCCCCGGCTAGACCCGCGACCCTGACTCCGGCTAGGCCAACGACCTTGACCGTAGAAACCTGCCCAGTGACACATTTTAAGGCAGAACCCCTCTAGATACACTACTGTTTGTAAATCGTATCAATAGGCTAGCTTGGAGTAGAATATTAAACTTAGTTATTTTTTATTATGTTTACTAATAAGTAATTTATCTATTTTTAAGTATATGTATTTAGTAATTCATTTATTTCAGTAGAATTAGTTTTGTTAGTAATTTTGCAGTTAACTTTTTTTTCGTCCAAACAGGATTACCGATCTGTGAATCAAGATTTAATTGCTGAATTTATAGAGAAGCTTATGGAAGATGGAGTTAGTTGAGTGGCATAAAACAGTTTTAGAAGACAGGGAATATCCAAAAGATCTAGTATGTCCTGAATAAAACCTCATTGTGAAAGCTGCAATCGTTGTTGTGTAGAAGAAATCTTGGGAGAAGATATAATTAAAACATTTCAGTAGAATATTCTGCCTACAGCCCTACCAATCTTATCATTTTGTGACTTTCTCATCGTTGGTTCCTTGGAAAAGAGACATTTTCAGTTCAACGCTGAGATGCAGTGAGCTGTCGAAAAATGGTTCTAGAAACATCCTGCGAAATATTCCACAATTTGGTGTAGTGTGCGTTAGTGCTAATGGAGATACATACCTTTGTTGATATGCCATTGCAGCAGGGTTGAAAATTCGTTGAAACAATGGGGCTCTGAGAAGAGCGATATGGGTCTTTTTATAGATCGACACTTCATGGCCTGTGATTATGTCGTACCTTATGCTCCATATATAAACAATTTTTTTATTCTCAAGCACGATTATGCCCGGCCACGTATGGTACCCGTCGCTGATTATTTATAGATTGGGTCTCTCGGACATTACCACAATAGAAGGCATTTGGGACGAGTTAGAAATTGGAATTCTTTCTACGAGGAATTGAGGGAATGCCGAACGCCTCTACCAGAAGAATAGGACAACATTCCGAAAGCATTAATTCAGAATAAATAAAAGCATGCAAGCAGTTATAAGAGTAAGAAGGGGTAATGTATGTTACCTTAAAACAATTGTGTTCGTTTTGTTGAATAAATGTTTTGTATATTTTTATGAGTTGATTTTTATCGACCGCACTCTATGCAAACATATCTAAATCGAATTTTGGAGTTTTTGAAACAAATTTATTTCGAGCCCCTTCTGTTCTGAACCCCTGCATCGAGAGGGCTTGCGTAGTCACGCCACTGCATAAACCATCATATCGACGGACAGGAGAAAAGTCTGATTTATGACGCTTGCCCACTACCGCAATGCTCTGATATACTATATATAATTTGCCGGGCAAATGGAGCATCTCAGGGTTCAGTGCGCCTCAAGGTCCATCAAGGACGCGGTCGCGAAGCCCACATGCGTGACGTCACCGCCGAGAAGCCGAAAGCCGGCTAGAGCTATCTGGCATCGCTTGTTTATTGGCGCTGCCTTCTAGATTTCTCGCAACGTGACGCTACGCGGATTTTTGCGATGGGACGCCGCTTAATGTCTGCTTTTACTGCCTTTAGATTCGCAGAATTCATCTGCGGTAAATTTAGAACGCATCCCGCCTAATGGCTATAAATTGCAAGGCTATCTCGGGATATGACGCCAAGTGGATTCGCCGAGGTTCTAATTACCAGATTTCGCTAAACATTTATGCAAAGCGCATGGAAATGGGTCT
Source organism: Agriotes lineatus (assembly GCA_940337035.1). NCBI lineage: Eukaryota > Metazoa > Arthropoda > Insecta > Coleoptera > Elateridae > Agriotes > Agriotes lineatus. The sequence continues at coordinate 23,011 of CALNHX010012667.1, forward strand.
AGCTTTTTGCGCCGCCGGTAATTGCACGTACTCCGAAATTAATAGGGGAAGACGGCTGTGGTTGGATGCACCGCGTTTGCGGTCATGGAGCCACTATTGCGAAAATTAACGTTGCAAATGCATCGATAATAATAATTTTAAGCCAGCTTACTCATATGCATGACGATATTGTGCTAATCTGCATGCTCTCGAAATTTAGCGGAAGCATGATATATGTATAAGATATTCCTTTTTTATAGGACTCGAATCATCTTTAGCCTATATGACGTCGTTGGTAATTATTACGTCAATAGTTTGTATATTTACACTTTTTTCTAGTTTTTTATAATTAATTACCCAGGTGCGTAGCCAAAACGTATATCTCGAACAGTATTTCTGAACCTCTTT
>CALNHX010012668.1:0-23364 GCA_940337035.1 Agriotes lineatus
GTACCAAGTTACGCTGCAAGCAAACGAGTTGGAGGTCACGGGGGTCCAAATAAGAGTAGCCGCCAGATATCTAAGACTAATATCAACCTAGCAACAACCAAGGACGCCTCTAGCAACGCAATAATCTGGATGATTTTATGGCACGCAACCTCCCGACGCCGATTTCAGGAGAGTCTAAACACAAAACATCAAGCCGGGGAATCTCGAGTCAATAACACTGAAAGACACAGACTCTTCAACCACACAGCAGGAAAGAACTACAAGGTCATAGATCCAGGGGAGCACCAACGCATGTCCCAAGCAGTCATCAAGACCAACCCGATGTGCTAGACATTATACTAGCCGAGGGTCTGCCATTCCACTACTCCCAGGAAACAGTGAAAGACCTGAGCTCTGATCATCTCCCACTACTGCTCACGGTAAACGTAGGTCCGAGGCAGGATGGACCGCGAACTACAACCAGATGCACCACGAACTGGCGTCAGTACAATGAAAACCTACAAAGAAAAATACAAGATTTGCAACCCCAACATCATCATCACTGACAATGTTGACAACTGCGTCCAAGACCTAACGCAGGGCCCTTGAGAATGCGATGCAAATTCTTGACTGCAACCGCCGTGCTCGAAAACTGTCCCAAAAGAAAAAAGGAAGGCTGGTGTGAAGATGGAAAATCATCAGGAACCCGGCCATCAAACGCCCTCTTAATAATAAACAAGAATGTCTGAAACAAGCAATAAAGGAATTCTACAATGAAGGCTGGAACCAACACGTCAGCAACTAGTCGGAAAATGCCAACTTAACAGGGCTCTAACACGTAAGAGCGGCCTCCTCATGTCCGATCCAAGGACCAAATCGACCCTCTTACGATCCGCAAGAACAGGCCGACATCTTCACCTCCACCCTCCACAACAACTTCATGTCCAACAACGCCGCTGACGAAGAACACGTACGGGGAGCAAATACCCGACTACAAGGTATATTGACCGTTGAACTAGGCGAATATGCGCCGTTCGCCTCACCAAACTAGGGGAAAAACATTATCCTACATCAAAGTCGCCATAAACCCCTCACGAATAGATGGAATTTCGTATGCAATGCTTCAGAATATTCCGAAGAAGACGCCGGCGTACATAACACGAATATTCAACGGGGTCACCACACACCGCCACGTTCCTGTTCCATGGAATCGTACCGTCATAATCATGCTTTCTAAGTCATGATAACAAAAAAAACAGAACCCAACAACTATAGGCTAGTTCCGGCCAGAAAAATTTGACTTCAGGCCAGTACACGCAACGTCGCTACAGCTCGTTAAAGTAATAGACGATGTAGCTGAGAAATTTCAAGAGAGGAGAAACCACCGTCGTCGTCTTCCTTGATACAGAAAAGGCGTTTGATAAAGTATAGATTCAGAGACTCCTCATCGAACTATCGAACAAGTACGCACTACCAGCGGCCTACACCCAGCTTCTAAACAGCTACCTGACTGGCTGCTGACCCCTCAATACTATCCAACATCTACATCAATGACATCCTCTGCGCACAAAAGCCAAATACGCAGTATGTAAGGATGACGTCATGCTCTACAGCAAGTCGAGAGTGCTAAGAGCTACAGTCAGGAAGATGCAGGGGTAGCTGGATCAGCACCAGGCTGATTCGGAAAACGGGGTCTGAAATTAAACACAAACGGAAGCCATAACCTTCACAAGGGGACAAACAACCAATCTACCGACGATACAAGTCCATCAACGGAACGTATCTTGAAACAACACAGTCAATTACATGGAAGCAACAATCGGCCAGCAGCTGACTTCCACAACACAATCGTCAAAACACGCCAGACAAATAAAATGCCATATCCCATCCTTGCGTGCCACAAGGGCCTCCCACTAAAGACCAAGCTCAACGCCTACAACCAATACATAATGCCAACTATGATATACGCAGCGTCAGCAAGGATGACATACATATCAGCTTCAAACAGGAAACGTCTGGAAAGCACCCAATCGACCACCCTCAAGAAACTTACCGGGACGCGATGGTTCGTACGCAATGAAACCATCTACAACGACCTAGGCATGGACTCCATACAAGCACACGTCCGAATACTAGCAGAAAATATCTGTTGTGGTATTGATCAATCGAATCTGACCGCGTTCCGAGAAATCGCGCCAGTTGTTGAAACGCAACAGCAACGAAAAACTCCCTAAGTATATTCTAACCGACTAATTACAACCAGACCACAAAGCCAGAAACGTGTAAGCAGTAAAAGCCAAACGGCTACCGCTGTTTTATCTAAGGACCCTGAAAAGCTCCAGTTCGACAGCATTGAAAAATGTTTCATATTAACAAGAAGACCCACGCCAGCAGCAGAGGAGAGCAGGCGTATCCAGCCAGTCAGCTCTAGTACCTGCAACAATTCGAAGTCCAAGAGCACGTGTTGGGTTTAAGCTCTCGGGTCGCCGATTCTACATGTTCCGCAGAGGCGGAGAATAGTGCAACAAGACGTGTATGCAAAAAGAATCGTTTAACAAGCGTTTCAATAACAAATTCCTTGGATAGACCTCAGCGACCATTACGATGGACTCCCGCAAGAAGATGTCGACGAAATAAAAGTACAACTCATTTCTTATTAAGCCACCATCAATGATCATATGGACAAAGTTTTAAGGAAAAGATATCTCGGTGTAGTCAATCCGATCCGAATCCGTCTGACAGTAGAAGATTTGACAGGAATGGAAAGCGCGATAGACCAAGGTAAAACACAAAAGTGACCTCATCGCCACCGCACGAATGAAGGCAGCTGCCAAACCAGTAGGCATCGGACCCGCCAGGGGCAGGCCGCCTCAACGTCTCCCACCAGCTGAGGTCACCGACTTCTAACGTTGCCCTCACAGACGGAGCAAATGGAGACAGACTTCGTGGAAGTCGCCCGCATGCGGAAGAAGCCTACAAAACCACTACAGCCAGCCCAGAAACCCCACATCGAGCAGACAAACCACTACGAAGCTCTGAAGAGCCAAGTTGAAGAAGGGTCCCAAGCCGAGCAGCCCCCCCCCCCCCCCCAGCCAGCGTGTGTCTCCAGTCGTCATCCGCTCCGAGAACAACTGCGCGGCTTTTTCCTCCACCTTCTCAACCGAGAAAATCACCTTTGCAAAAGCCAAATCGACCGAAGCAGGCTTCAGCTTGAATGCTGCCACATCCGATGACTACACAGCCATGACCGCCTTCCTCAGCAAGAAAAGAGTCCCCTATCACACCTACCAAGTGACGGAGAATAAATCCCTGAACATGGACATCAGGAACATTTCGTAACCCCTCGACGTCACTCACGTCACAGAAGATCTCTGTGCGAAAGGATTCGGGATCACTTTCGTCACCCAGATGCACATCGACAGGGTCAGTAAGCACATCCCACTCGTTCTGGTGCAGCTTGCGAAGTCGGCCGCAACAAAGAAAATGTTCGACTTCAAGGAGATGTTGCATCTGCAGGTCTCCACCAAATATACGCGACCCAGTCCCGTCGTCGAAAAGTCGCACCGCTGCCAAAGGTTCGAGCACGCTCAACGCTACTGTCACACTACCCCCTCAGATGTGTTAAATGCGGAGGAGAACATCATAGCAGCTCCTGCACCACGTCAAAGCACACGCCGGCTACGTGGGAGAATTGCTAAAGCACACAGTTAAACAAACAGCGCACTCTGCACTACTTCGATTGTTTAGAAATCACTAATTTTCACTTTCGAATCCAATTTTTAATCAGAATCTATAAAGTAGCACAACGTGACTGTCTGAAGAAAACCACAGGTTTTCGCGAAACGAACGCCGTGAGTCGGCAGGGAGCTGCTGGAATGTGGTTCTTCTGCCTTGCCCCGTCGCTCGAAGTGCGGAGCACCTCAACAAACGGGCAAAGCCCGTTTGTTGAAATGCGCACTATTCTCCGCCTCTGCGGAACATGTAGAATCGGCGACCCGAGAGCTTAAACCCAACACGTGCTCTTGGACTTCGAATTGTTGCAGGTACTAGAGCTGACTGGCTGGATACGCCTGCTCTCCTCTGCTGCTGGCGTGGGTCTTCTTGTTAATATGAAACATTTTTCAATGCTGTCGAACTGGAGCTTTTCAGGGTCCTTAGATAAAACAGCGGTAGCCGTTTGGCTTTTACTGCTTACACGTTTCTGGCTTTGTGGTCTGGTTGTAATTAGTCGGTTAGAATATACTTAGGGAGTTTTTCGTTGCTGTTGCGTTTCAACAACTGGCGCGATTTCTCGGAACGCGGTCAGATTCGATTGATCAATACCACAACAGATATTTTCTGCTAGTATTCGGACGTGTGCTTGTATGGAGTCAATGCCTAGGTCGTTGTAGATGGTTTCATTGCGTACCAACCATCGCGTCCCGGTAAGTTTCTTGAGGGTGGTCGATTGGGTGCTTTCCAGACGTTTCCTGTTTGAAGCTGATATGTATGTCATCCTTGCTGACGCTGCGTATATCATAGTTGGCATTATGTATTGGTTGTAGGCGTTGAGCTTGGTCTTTAGTGGGAGGCCCTTGTGGCACGCAAGGATGGATATGGCATTTTATTTGTCTGGCGTGTTTTGACGATTGTGTTGTGGAAGTCAGCTGCTGGCCGATTGTTGCTTCCAGGTAATTGACTGTGTTGTTTCAAGATACGTTCCGTTGATGGACTTGTATCGTCGGTAGATTGGTTGTTTGTCCCCTTGTGAAGGTTATGGCTTCCGTTTGTGTTTAATTTCAGACCCCGTTTTCCGAATCAGCCTGGTGCTGATCCAGCTACCCCTGCATCTTCCTGACTGTAGCTCTTAGCACTCTCGACTTGCTGTAGAGCATGACGTCATCCTTACATACTGCGTATTTGGCTTTTGTGCGCAGAGGATGTCATTGATGTAGATGTTGGATAGTATTGAGGGGTCAGCAGCCAGTCAGGTAGCTGTTTAGAAGCTGGGTGTAGGCCGCTGGTAGTGCGTACTTGTTCGATAGTTCGATGAGGAGTCTCTGAATCTATACTTTATCAAACGCCTTTTCTGTATCAAGGAAGACGACGACGGTGGTTTCTCCTCTCTTGAAATTTCTCAGCTACATCGTCTATTACTTTAACGAGCTGTAGCGACGTTGCGTGTACTGGCCTGAAGTCAAATTTTTCTGGCCGGAACTAGCCTATAGTTGTTGGGTTCTGTTTTTTTTGTTATCATGACTTAGAAAGCATGATTATGACGGTACGATTCCATGGAACAGGAACGTGGCGGTGTGTGGTGACCCCGTTGAATATTCGTGTTATGTACGCCGGCGTCTTCTTCGAATATTCTGAAGCATTGCATACGAAATTCCATCTATTCGTGAGGGGTTTATGGCGACTTTGATGTAGGATAATGTTTTTCCCCTAGTTTGGTGAGGCGAACGGCGCATATTCGCCTAGTTCAACGGTCAATATACCTTGTAGTCGGGTATTTGCTCCCCGTACGTGTTCTTCGTCAGCGGCGTTGTTGGACATGAAGTTGTTGTGGAGGGTGGAGGTGAAGATGTCGGCCTGTTCTTGCGGATCGTAAGAGGGTCGATTTGGTCCTTGGATCGGACATGAGGAGGCCGCTCTTACGTGTTAGAGCCCTGTTAAGTTGGCATTTTCCGACTAGTTGCTGACGTGTTGGTTCCAGCCTTCATTGTAGAATTCCTTTATTGCTTGTTTCAGACATTCTTGTTTATTATTAAGAGGGCGTTTGATGCCGGGTTCCTGATGATTTTCCATCTTCACACCAGCCTTCCTTTTTTCTTTGGGACAGTTTTCGAGCACGGCGGTTGCAGTCAAGAATTTGCATCGCATTCTCAAGGGCCCTGCGTTAGGTTTTGGACGCAGTTGTCAACATTGTCAGTGATGATGATGTTGGGGTTGCAAATCTTGTATTTTTCTTTGTAGGTTTTCATTGTACTGACGCCAGTTCGTGGTGCATCTGGTTGTAGTTCGCGGTCCATCCTGCCTCGGACCTACGTTTACCGTGAGCAGTAGTGGGAGATGATCAGAGCTCAGGTCTTTCACTGTTTCCTGGGAGTAGTGGAATGGCAGACCCTCGGCTAGTATAATGTCTAGCACATCGGGTTGGTCTTGATGACTGCTTGGGACATGCGTTGGTGCTCCCCTGGATCTATGACCTTGTAGTTCTTTCCTGCTGTGTGGTTGAAGAGTCTGTGTCTTTCAGTGTTATTGACTCGAGATTCTCCGGCTTAATGTTTTGTGTTTAGACTCTCCTGAAATCGGCGTCGGGAGGTTGCGTGCCATAAAATCATCCAGATTATTGCGTTGCTAGAGGCGTCCTTGGTTGTTGCTAGGTTGATATTAGTCTTAGATATCTGGCGGCTACTCTTATTTGGACCCCCGTGACCTCCAACTCGTTTGCTTGCAGCGTAACTTGGTACTGTGCGATTTATCTTTTACTATAATATCGAACCAGCCACTAGCTGGAATTCCTGCTATCTGCGGTCTGTCCGTTCGATAGGTTTGACAGTTAAGATACCTTTAGTGAGACTTTTGGTGCGATTTTGATCATCATCACGTCGATGTTGAGTGGTTTAATGAGGTTTAGCATTTCTTGCATTTTGCACTGAATACCGTCGGCGTTCCAGTGGGCAATGTTTAGTTGTACGTCTACTGGTGCATTATACATCTTGTGTTATAATGTCACTTATTGACAGTTATTTTGCTGATCCATTGAGTGAGGTTATCCAAGTGGATCGTGAATCCCATAGCTGCTATACAGCCTACTGGTGTTGTTTGGGTGCTGGTAGCTGCTTTCTGTTTTGCTATCCTGGGGTCGATGGGCACCTTGAAGCCGGTGACTGCTGTGTTGACGGCGGTGGCGGTTTTGGGAGGTGCAACAGCCTTGTAGGTGGCGGTGGCTTGTTTGGGTGTAGTGGCATTCTTGGGTGGTGCTGGAATCCTTTTAGAGGTGGTGGTGTCTCGCGTCTTGGGTTAAAAAAGATGCGGGAGCCGTACGAGCGCTGGCTGTTACAACTGAGGCGGCAGGGATCGCAATTGCATTGATTCTGGTGAATGCTGTTGTTGTTGATGAGACCTCTTGCGCTGTTGAGCGAAGCAGGCTGTTTGTTTCTTATTCGTCTCCCGCCTTGTGTTTGGAAACCATCTTCGTTTTTCTCTGTGATTGGCTGTGATCCTGTTGGTTCTGCTAGTAGTGGGGCTCTCGCTAGTTTCTTTTTCTTTAGCTCAGCTTGATACTCCGGGCCTTTTCGATAATTAACAGGATGCGGGCCGCTGTAGATTTTGCGTTGCTGGAGGTCTTTGGTTGTCGGTAGGCTGATATTAGTTTTAGATCTCTTCCGGCTACTCTTGCTTGGACCCTCGTGGTCTCCAGCTCGTTTGTTTGTAGTGTAACTTGCTGCTGTGCGAGTTTGCCTGTCACTAGAATATAGGTCCCCCTTCTAGTTGAAATTCCTGCTATCTGCGGTCTGTCCGTTCCATAGGTTTGGTAGTTAGCTAACTTTAGTGAAACTTTTGGTGTGAGATGTGTCTCGTTGATCATCATCACGTCGACGTTGAGTGTTTTATTGAGGTTTCGCATTTCTTGCATTTTGCACTGAATGTCGTTAGCGTTCCAGTAGACGATGTTTAGTTGTGAGTTTACTGGTGTATTAACCGTCTTGTGTTATAATATCACTTATTGACACTTATTTTGTTGATCCACTGAGATAGTTTCTCCAAGTGGATCGTGAATCACATAGCTGTTATGCAGCCTACTGGTGATGTTTGGGTGTTGGTAGCTGCTTTAGGTTTTGTTGTCTTGGGGACCGGTGGTCACCTTGAAGCCGGTGGCTGCTCTGTTGGCGGCGGTGGTGGTTTTGGGAATTTACCGCCACCGTTGGAGTCGTTGAATACTTTCGGAATTGTAAAATTTATTATAATTACTCTAGAGAGCAGAACTATAACACCGTGATATGTGGCCACCTTTGTCTTAATTTTCTATATAAATGAATGTAAACGATAACGCACATCATAGTCATGTCTATACTATTGGTAGTTGAATGTGTGGGTAATGTATTGCATGCCGCGTATGCCTAGCCTATAAGATTAAATCCTAGACATAGGTATGAGCTCGCTTTAAGGGCATTCTACGGCTGCAATTCGATTAAAAATATGCATACCGGTAACGATAAGTTTTATTATAGAGGTAAGGATCTCCATGTACCCACTATTTCACATGGTTCATATGAAATCGATCAGCTAAGTTCATATTTAGAAAAACACGTAGAGAGCACCATACTAAGCGCAAACAATAATGCGCAAAAATGCGAAATTAAATCGATGTACACTGTGGATTTGTCAAAACCCGATTCTATTGGTCGAATGCTCGGATTCAAACCAATCGAATACAAACCTAACCACACTCACATATCTGAATTGGATATACAGATAAGTAAACACACGAATGTTTACATTGAATGCAACATCACACTTGGTTCTTATCGTAATAATTTACCTGCGCATATTCTGTGTGGGTTTAGTATTTCCGTGGCGCCTGGGTTCCGTATGGAAAATGTTCTAAATGCACCTATTTATTTAGAGGTTAATGTCGAAACCATTTATAACATCGAGATCCGGCTCGTGAATTAGAAGGGTGAACTAATAGATTTTGGAAACGAGCAAGTTAGTGTAATCTTAGAGTAAACTTGTTTTAATAAATGTATACTGTTTAGAATACAAAAATAAACGTCTTACCCACTTCGCTGATTTGAACCGAAATGATGTATCCTAGGATGGTATTTCTACCGAAAAATAAAGAAAGATATATTTCGTTTACTAAATATATTTCAAATACAAGTAATAAATGCAGCTTTGTAGACTCATATCGTTTTTGAGCGAGTCATCAGCATCTTATTTAGAATTTCAAAATTTTAAAATTTTACATCATACATTAAGCCATTTAAATATGAAAGAGCTAAATCTTTTAATTAGAAAAGGAATTATTCCTTACGAGTACATGGATAGTTGGGAAAAGTTTAATGAAACGATTCTTCCGGAAAAGTAAAAATTTTATAATAAATTGAAACAAGCTGATATTTCCTAACAAGACTACAAACATGCACAGATGATTTGGAATGTATTTAAAATGAAAAATTTAAGAGAATACAGTGATCTTTATCTGAAATGTGATGTTTTACTTTTGGCAGATAATTTTGCGAACTTTAGGACTAAATCTATAGAAACATATGGGTTAGATCCCAGTCACTTCTACACAACCCTCGGTTTTACGTTCCAGTGCATGCTCAAATATACAAAAGTTAAATTAGAATTGTTAACTGATATAGACATGTTGCTTTTTTATTGAAAGAGGTATTAGAGGTGGTATAAGTCAATGCTGTACCAAATATAGTAAAGCAAATAATAAATTTCTAAAAAATTATAATAACCCTTCTAAACACCTTCTAGATAAAGTAAATTTGCATGGTTGGTCTACGAGTCAGTATTTACCTTTGAAAAATTTTAAATGGTTTAGTGAAAAACAAGTAAACTCCGTAACTTTGCAATCTATTCTTGATATTTCGGATGATGCTGAAGAAGGTATAATTTTAGAAGTAGATTTAGATTGTCCGCAACATTTGCATGATCTGCATAAATATTTTCCATTTTGCGCAGAACATAAAGTCCCTCCTGGAGGCAAACAAAAGAAACTACTTACAACTTTGGAACCTAAGACGCGGTATGTCATTCATTATATAAATCTAAATCAAGCTGGTCTTATAGTGCTAAAAATTCATAGGGTATTGAGTTTTAACCAATCCTTTTGGTTGAAAGACTATATAGACCTAAATACAAAATTACGAGCCCAGTCAACTAACACATTTTAGAAAAATTTATATAAATTAATGAATAATGCATGTTTTGGAAAAACTATGGAAACTGTTAGACAGCATAGCACTTGTCTCTAGGTGGGATGTTAGATACGGTGCCAATTATTACATTTCTCAACCCAACTTTCACAGCAGAACTATTCTAATTTCTCACAACTTTTGTATTGGTGCGTTGAAATTATTTTTACAGTGTCTATATTTCGTTAATATCTTTCTATTTATAAGTATTAGTTACTTAGAATGCAATAAACAAAGTTCCTGAGATATCTTGTAGAAATTTACATTTCTAATTATTGAAAGCTGTATATGTTGTATAACGCGCCTGCTGCAGAATCGTAATTATAAAACCGACACACAATAATTATATTACCACTTTGCAGTCTAACGAACATTCATTATTATTTACAGATTACTGTAAACAACTGACATACAAAAGAAAAAATGAGCTGTTTAAGTAGAAAATGCATGCAACGTTATAAACGACACATAAGCTTTATATGAAAACGGAATGTTAATAATCTAAACGCGCTAAATACGGAACTGTCTTTGGTAACCTAAATTCAGAATTATTTACACAGGTACTTTTCAATTTTGAAAATACAGGATCAGAATATTTAAATAGCCAACGAAATAAATCCAGTAAAATAAAATTTGATTTCGAAGCGCAGGTTCCAATTTATTAATTTTGCACATTGCCCGGCAAGAAAACATTCCAACTGCATTTCTTTGTCTAGACTTGAACACAAAACAAGTTTTTTGGCTGTAACGAAATTCCAGTCGTAGCTCTACATTCAGTTCAGTCCGCGCGTCCGTTCTGTGTACATAACCCTGGTGAGTTCTCAGATACCTATATATTAAATTTTAACTATTCATTAGAAACAAATTGAATCGCTCGTACTCTATTCTTTAACGTACCGCATACATGATTTATCTACAAGCCTTTTATTAAACATAATCATTTTAATACTATATAGGAGTATACTATTCTAAATCGTTTGTCAATAAATGTCGTTTTACGAAATTTAATAGCGTGCAGGCGACATGTATATTAATCTTTTTCACAACCGGGATTTAAAAAGTAGTTTCTATAGTAAACATATCGTAACAAAATTTCTTTATTTACGAAAACTGTCGTGGAAAAGAATGCTTCAGAATATCATGCATGCTCCCATCGATGCTGCTGTAAATAAGTGACCAGTTTTAATCATTTTTATTAAAGTTCGGATACAATTTTTCAATGTCATACACTGGTTACAATTAACGAGCACACTTTACAACCATTTTATAAAAGAACACGGTCTAATTTTATTTTTTTGTTTCTTTCGTTAAGATCTGCAAGAACTTCTTTTGGAGCTGCTGTATCCTGCCAAACTGTGAGCTAGTTATTTTATATTTAATCAGTACAATTTCTTATTAAGATTCTATATTATTAACTTTCAAATTCTGTTAACTGCTTGCATGCCATTAACCAACACACTTAGGCGAATGCGTTTTAAGGAGACGAGGTTAGACAATTTTGAATTGTATTTTGAAAATTAAAATAACAGCAGGTTTTTACCGACTTCACGTTGAGAGCCCTTTACGGAGGGTTTAAAATCACCCGAGGCACAATGGTTAGACGAGATTGCAACCCTCGCGGTTGTGTTCATGACGGTGATTTTTTTACTCTCGCTTGATGTTGTGTATTATGATATCGCATCACATACATGTCAACCCATTTACGCTCCTTGTTACTCTCTCTGTTACATATAAACCTATGAACAAAATCAAGTAAAATGCTGCACGCAAACTAATACAAACTCAATTTTACAGTCAAGGTTGCCAGCTCCTACTACTGACTTCAAGGTCACCATTTCTAATTATTGCAACGCACCTCCGTTTTCGCACAAGTCGACTTCTGGTGGGTAAGGACGCGGTGATTGCCACCACGAAAATACTCCAGGAGGCAGTTATCCAGAATCGGAACGGCCTTCAACTTCGCGGAGGAGCAGGACAACGCCGAAGGAGTAGACAATAGCGTTACTGTACATGTTATGCAACTGATAAGTGATTATAGCATTAGTGTTAATTGTTTATCTGTATATATCTTTAGATGTTATTAAAACAATTTATGAAAATATTTGCCTCTTTCATTAAACTTGTAGAAGTGTCAGGTTGACAACATGGTCTAAGCTAGGGTTCAAATGTAATTTGATGAGAACACTAACCATGGCCTCGGTTTCAAAGCCAAGTGTTGGGGGTAGTTCCAGAATTGAGATGTGGCCTTGAAGTTTAGCCGTGAGCTGTGGCCTTGAAATTTGGCCTTAAGTTGAAGTGTAGCCTCGGTTTCAAGCAAACGTGGTGGGGGGAGGTTCTAGAACTGTCCATGTGGTCTCGAAGTTTAGCCTTGAGCTGTGGCTTTGAAAATTGGCTTGAAGATGTGACCTTGGGTTCCTGCTTTCATGTGGTCGCGGAGTTGACTTTGGCCTTGAACTCAAGGCCAACTGGTGGAGAGGCACCAGCAAGCAGCCTTGAACTAGAAGCCAACTGTGGGGAAGCTGTCCTAGCTCTGAACTAAAGTCCGACCTTGAAATCAAGGCTGAACAATGAGTGTTCCAGCTTTTCACGACTTAACCTTGAATTGGAGGCCAAGTGGTGGGGGAAGATTCTAGAACTGTCCATGTGGTCTTGAAGTTTAGCCTTGAGCTGTGGCTTTGAAAATTGGCTTGAAGATGTGACCTTGAAGTGTGGCCTCGGTTTCAAGGAAAAGTGGTGGGGGGAGGTTCTACAACTGTCCATTCTAACCTACTAATACGTTGTTAATCGCGAATGTCTTTGAGTAATTAAAGCTAATGGCACTGTTGCATTTGCGCTAGCATTCACTTGGCAGTACGCACAATCGCACAGTAGGTCCTTTTATAACCCCACACCCAGTTTTGGCAGTTACTGAACGGATGACTCCGACGACTCTTGGAAGAGTTTCCAAGATGCGCACCAGCTTCCAAGCTCGGGACGGAACATTGTCTTCCACGATCGGCACAACATTTTAAAATATAGGGCCCACCAGGAACACGCCATTTCTGTCATCGTCGTAGCTCCTGCAAATAATCCCGGCTCCACTTCAGCCAGAATTCTTGTTGCAGGCACTGGTTCTACTACTATCTCGGTAACCTGTTAACACTTTCTGACCTTAAGTCAACTTCAAGCAGATTATTTGAATAGTCTCCGATTAAAAATTATTCGAAGGTTAAGTAGGTGAGATCATTAGGATCTCAGAACATGGAAATTATCTGGCGAGAATTGACAATACACTCAACTTCGGTAAGAAGCGTACATTTCGCCAAACGTTAATTTTGCATTTCCCACTGTCTTATAAATGTAGCTTTTGAATACTTTTATTGCGGCTTCCCACAAACCTCCCATGTGGAGGACTCTAGAAGTATTGAAACGCTACATGCGGCCATCTCTTTGAAGATTGAATTTTGATAAAATTTTAGTAATTGGATAACTGTGTTCATTTTGTTTGCTGGACCCACGAATTTTGTGAAACAAACCGTTTTAGTGCGGCTATAAACCCTTGCGAAAAGAGGTTTTCCACCAATTCGCAATGAACGGCCTTTGAAGGCATGCAAACGAATACGCACCCGTAAGCCTTCACGATTTTGCGTGATTTACGCGAACCTTCTTTTAAATAAAATTGGCCAAAAATGTTAATACCGCCTCTAAAGAACGGACGAGCAATATTTAGCGTAGTGTTTGAAACACAATACTCATATGCTTATTACTTTACGAATGGCACCTCTACCTGATATAGGCCAATAATTAAGTCGCAGGATAGCTAAAATACTTTGCATTCCACTGTGCAAACTCTGTTCGTGTACATTCCTAATTAGCAAATCGCAAAATGGGCCCAGGAATGGACTTAAAGGTAGAATTTTCGAACATTTTCCTATCTCGCGTGAGTTAGCCAAAAGCTTTATTTCCGACTTAAAATGTATACTCTGGACGGGTTTGGCGAAAAACATTTCCGCATTTTCAAATTCATCTGCGGTTACTACCTTTGAATATCTCCGGTATTTATTCTTGCAATATGTAGTAAAACGCTTGCATAACGTGGTAATTCTAATTAATTTAGAAAGTGAGAAGTATATTACGTCCCATAAAAATTCGGGGCGTCCCACCACAAAGTGTTGCCCGCTTATTGAACGGGAAAGGAACCTCGTGAAATGATGTATGCCGGGTTCTTGCAAGTGGATACGTGAAACTACGATTCGGCGCTTGAATTCGTGTGAATTTTGGCTATTCTAGTAGCTACGAAAGTTTTCCATCTGCTCGGACAGGAATGAATCCATATTAACGTTACTGTGTTAGATATGAGAACCCCTCAACATCTGGTCATCTTACTGAAGCAACTCTACGAGAATAACAAGGCAATTGTCAGGATAGACGGAAGAGACTCTGAATCTTTTAGTGTACAACGAGGTGTCCGTCAGGGCTGTGTGCTTTCGCCTTTGTTGTTTAACGTATATGGCGAGTTCATATTGAGACAAGTTCTGGAAAGTTGGGAAGGAGGAATAGTAATAGGAGGAAAGAGAATCAACAACTTGCGCTACGCAGACGACACGACATTGATCGCAGAAAACGAACAAGAAATGAGGGAAATTATTGAGAGGGTGGAAGAAGAAAGCCTAAGATGTGGATTGAAACTAAACCGCAAAAAACTAAACTGATGACAATTGATCGAGGAAATAACATAGAAAACATACTAAACATACAAGATATAGAGAAAGTCAACGAAATAGTATACCTTGGCGCACAAATAAATAAAGATGGCAATACGTCCACCGAAATCAGAAGACGCATAGCACTTGGTAAAAGCGCGATGTCAAAGCTCAATAAAATCTGGAAAGACAAACAAGTAACAAATAATACGAAAATAAGACTTGTCAATGAGTTAGTATTTCCTGTTGCATTATATGGGGCCGAGACAGCAGACAGAGCAAGATTGGACGCGTTTGAGATGTGGTGCTGGAGACGACTTTTAAGAATACCATGGACGGCTCACAGAACTAACGTCTCCAGTCTTGCAGAACTACATATAAAAGAACGACTATCAACTGTCGTCAGGCGAAGAATCCTGAAATACTTCGGACACGTAATACGAAGAAGTGACGACAACCTAGAAAAACTTTTAATTGAAGGCAAAGTAGAGGGTACTCGCCCCAGAGGACGCTCGCCGAAACGATGGATAGACCAAGTCAAAGAAATAACTGGATCTTCCTTTCAAATAAATATAAGGACCGCTACAGAGAGGGATAACTGGAGAGACATCGCCAATTCAGCGACATGACAAGACAACTTGAGATCACGACATTTTATCTATGAAATAAACGACTGGAGAGAGAGAAAGAGTTGAATGTGAATAATAAATCACGCTGAGGGAATTAAATCCGGGAGCGCTTTCGATAGCTCTTGTTACCTTGCGCATTAGCTCCGGAAGAAGTAATGCAACGCATAGTTCTAACCGAGTTTTTCAGCGGGACAATACTTGATTTTGAGCAGATACTTCCGCAGTGTATATTTCCGTCTGAAGATGTTTCGCGAATGTATATGCAAATGCCGAATGCTAAATTACTGGCATCTGTGAATACATAAAGGTTAAGTTTAGAATTTTTGTAGTTTATCAATTTTCGAGGTATTGATAACTTCAAACCTCGGGTAATTCATTAGTGAATTTTTCACAACTAGTAAAAATTTCTGACGGAATCGAATCGTCCCGCGCAAGCTTCAGTTTCCATAACTCTTGCATGACTATTTTAGCTATTACGATGACTCGTCTCCGGCAAATTCCTCGAATGCATTTGCTCGAAATCAATTGCTCGAAAATCTAATTGCTCGAATGTAACTTTTCTCGAAATACAAGTTCCTAGAACCGCAATTTCTCGAAAATGTTTTGCTCGAATTTATGTAGTCTTAACATCTGGAAATTTATTTCGGCATTAAAGAGGGAGCAGAGTTTGAACGAATTACGGATAGAACAATATGTCATATGGACATGACAGAAATATATATGATTATGTCCGTGGAATAGCACATAACATACAACATTAAAACCATATAATATTTGGTTTTTATAATTTTTAACTTAATCACATACCAATACCTATTTTTTATTAATAAAGGTTATAATTTGTAATTTGTGTTTTTTTTATATTTGATATTAACTGATTTGAGTTAAGGCTATTTCACAACTTTATTTTTTTCGAGCAACAGATAATCGAGGAATTGCTGTTCGAGAAACTTGCAATTCGAGCAAAGTCATAATCGAGCAATTGACTTTCGAGCAACTGATTTCGAGCAATTGCATTCGAGCAATTTACCTAGAACCACGATGACTGGCCCGAGAAGCCTTAAAGTGTCAAATATTTGAGCGATATAGCTTAAAACCAGTCGTTTCGTTATTCGGGACGTTTCTTAATTTAGCTTGCTTCTATATTCTATTGTATCGAGACCAGGCGACCATTACACGCCCAAAGTTTTTAAACTATCCGATTCATTACAATCTAGTACTAAATCTATTTGTTGACCATGTAAGTCTAAAATAATTTTATTGCTCGATGCCCATTTTGCTAAGCCAGCGCCTTCTAGCACGCCGCTAATTTCGCTACGTGATGTGGTAAGATCGTTTTCATTATCGCCGCCTGTGATTAAATCGTGCGCGTGATAATTTAGGGTCCCGAGTGGTGTAGCTTGAACAAGCGTCCACGTACGATCAGCAGAGTTAAGCAACGCTGTCTCTGGTCAGAACTTGGATGGGAGTTCCACGGCTGCATCTCTCGGCGCCTCGTGGTACGGCTATCACGGAAAAAAGTTGGTCCCGGCGGTCATACAACATCATGACAGTCGTTAGTGGGGTTGGAAGTCCTCATAACTGCACAGCGACGCCTATAATTGGCCTAACGGCTGTTGGCTGAGTGCGAATTAAAATAAAAAAATAAAATAAAATAAAAAAATTTTAGACAATCCAAGCTTAGTTTTGCCAATCTACAGAACAATTCCTTTAAGCAACGAGTAGCAATAAAAGATGCTGGCTTAGTACTGCATGTGTAAAGCGATATAAAATCATTTGATAACACGTATCATCGGTGTTATTTAGAATTTGGAGATACATTCTCCTGATGTCTGCGATTAAAATGTATTTATAGAACCGAAAGAGAATTAAAATGCTAAAAAGTACCCGCCCTAACATAAGGGTGTCAATAAGTGAATAGCTTGACGAAGTTTTACAGGATGCGTCAAAAACTACCAGCGTTTTTGTAGTGATACGTTCCGATTTGTAAACAGCACAATGAGAAAGAAAATATCCTGTTTGGTGTGTGCCTTTGATGGTACCTATGTCTTTCATGTGACCAAGTTTTAAATATTCTTCCATGGAAGCATAATATTCTGCTGTAGTTTAGTCCTTCTTAATAATTGCGGTGCAAATTTAAAAATGTATTTTTGCTGTTTCAAGTGAATTTGCTAATGGATTTGGGTCCGCTTTTTATGGCAAGGAAGCAATAAATCTGCCTGACCCATCGCTTTTGATTGTAGCACAAAATAATTTTCGCATTTTATTTTTTTGTTGGATTTTTGTCTAACTTCTGCGATAGTTTCGACCTGCCAGAATTTAGCTAAATTGTCGCTTAAATTTAGTAAGACATTCAAGTTGCAAGAAAGGGGTAAACGCGTTGCGAGAGATTTGTTTGAAGCCGCCCCTGCCACTAACCAACCAAATGCCGACTTTTGCAGAATCAAGCCCGGTTGATTAGTATGGATTTGGCCAACGCACAACAATTGAAAAAATACTTGTGCTGCGATAAGCAGATCAATGCTGCCTGATTCATAAAATCGCGGGCCCACCAGTTTTATATTACGTGGCAGATTGATAGAACTTGCGTTAATTAATTTCCTCGCAACGTTACCCGTGATGATGTCTAGGACGCAAAAATCTAAATTGATATCGAACTTGACAAATTTGTACTTTATATTTCCGCTTAATAAGAAATTTGCATTTGTGCAGTTATTCCTTATACCCATTATTGGCAAATTAGCCAGCTTTGTCTGTAATTCGAGCGATTGTGCGAGTTTTTTCGTGATTATATTTATTTGCGAACCTGAATCAAGGATGGCGCGAACTTCGTGATCATTTCCGTGTCAGTCGCGAATTTCTATAATACAGGTAGATAAAACGATGTTAGAAGGTTCTTCGCAGAGCCTAATCGCATGCAAGAAAGCTGCAGGTGTAAGATTCGTGTTATCAGCTTGACTTTGCGCAGGTTCCGGGTGCTGCTCATTTTCAATATGCAAACCAGTGTTATGTAAGCCCTTGCATTTACTACATCGCCAAGATCTATACATTTCAGTCGGATGCCCTTTCCTTAAGCAATTCAAACATAAGTTTTTGATCGTGCCACATCGATTCGCGCTTTAACTGTTAAATTTAGAAAACTAGGTTACTGATTCGTAAAATAATTATTCTGATAGCAAAACTTACATGTATGTTATTGTCTTACTAGTGGCGATATGACACGGGGAAAATTTGGGACTTACTTTGAACACATTCTGTGTTGATTCTGATAAGTCCTTTATATTTAATGCGCTTAGTGTATGGCATTTATGCGTGGGGAAATCGATTATATTTTTATAAGTAGGCAAATTTGAATTTACAGCTTGTCTTCCCATTCTTTACGCGTGTGAGAAAGAAGCTTCAAAATTATTAGATACACCAACAAATCGTTATTTTCAACATTTCTATACATTACGTTTAATTAAAACTAATGTCAACAGTAAGCTTTAGAGACATCAATCTTTAGAATTTTGAATCACGACATCAGCGTGTAATATAAACTCACAATAACAACAACAGTGACGACAGTTGATTACTTTTATTTTTCAGGGCCAACCCCTATTTAATTTCTGTTTGAACCCACCGTACTTTGTGCTATTGAAAAAGTTGCTACGTATGCCCACAGTAATTAATTTAAATGCAAAATCAAGTACCAAAAATAAATTGTATGTGCAAGGGTATTTGTTTCAGCCATCAAATAAACAATATTAATTTTTATCCATAATAAATAAGAAGTAGGAGTTGTAGTTGCGTAGCAATGTATACATTGTTATGATACGACTATACCATGTTCGTAGATAAAATTAACATTTGTAAAAGGAAATGGGATGTTATCATAATCCATATCAACCCATTATAACAGTCGATGATGTTTAAAAACTTTCCTGAATAAATCTGAGTTAAAGCAAATTAGTAATTAAATGATAGCTAGTAAAAGGTTACAGGTGGTTTGAAAATAAAGAGAATATTTAAAATACGGTTTAAGAAGCAATGACAAATGCAAAATTCTAATAAGGGTATAATTAAAGTAGGTGGATACCAAATAAGAATATAGACTAGAAGACATAAAGAATGAAAATGTAGTAGTTAGGAAGTTTGTTTCCTATTATTAGAAATAACAACTTGAAACATATGTAAGAAAATTGTTTTGGTCTAATTAAAAATATTGAATATAACCCTCTTTTACTGTGAAAATGTCTTGGCTTATTTAAGAAGGGTAATATCTAAATCTACATGGTATATAAAAAAGTGAAATATTAAGAAATAAGTAAGAGAAGTAAAGAATCAACTATAGAAAATAATTGACATGTGGTAAAACTTAATGGATACAAGAATTGTTATTGACAAGTGAATAATTGAAGAGTTATATTGGAACAGCTTTATTGAGAAGAATACATCTGACAAGTAACATAAATAGAAGTAGGTTACATCAATTTGTTGTTGAGTGGAGAGTCCAGAAGGGCGTCGGTGAAGCGAGAGGGTACATTCCGGCAGGTAGTGGCAGAGACAGGAGAATATCTGGGATTGTTCTGTTGGCTGGTTGCTGTCAGGGATTTTGGGTTTCGTAGTGTTGGACGGAACTTGGGACTGGTGGTCTGTTCGTGAGAGCTGCATTGCAGGGAGCTGCTTAGAAGGGTCGATTGTGGCTAAAGGATAGGTTACAGTCTTGAACATTGTGGAAGTAAAATATACAAGGTGGGTGATTTCTTAGAGTATACCAACTAGAAAGCAAATAAAGACATTTTAAAATGTGAACTTAATTAAGAAACAATAACTTACTGTGTTATTTAATGTTATAATGAACCATTCTAAGGATTGGGCATTTGTCATTGAGATTTGAAAATTGTGGTTGAGATATGGTTGACATTAGAAGTGACATTCGATTTGAATGCACAGTTTAAAATATTTAAAAATCACTTTTTCAGAACAAAGTAACTAGATAACCGAACCCAACCTTGTAAGAGTTTCAGGAGCTATCGTATCAATATTTGAAAGTTTGCATATTAAAAGGCATAATTTAAATAGGGTAGATAGTGCAATATATTGCCGTGATATACCCTACCTAATTATTCATCATAAATTACATAAAAAATGCTTAACCGAGTATGAATTTTACGCCGCACCAATAATAAAAAATAATCTACTGGACCAAAATGTTGCTATAACTCAGGACTACACTTGGCTTACCTGTGACTAATTAACTAATCTCTTAAAGTACTATGCTTCTGGGTTTGAAATACCATAAACAAATATTATTTTGTTTAAAAAAATACTTTCTACTATTGAACTTGCATATGACTGAAACGGATGCTTTTTTCTATATATATTGTAGTGACAGCTCAAATGATATTCTTATAAATTGATTTATTTAATTGAAACTTTAAAATTCCATTTCAATAATAATGCCGGTATCGCTTTCAGACTCTTATCAGGGGTAGTTAATTAATCTAGTTGCTTCTTAGTTGCTATTTTATTTTTGATTCTGAATTTAAAATTGATTAATGACATGCGCTGTCACCTTTTACTTCAAAAAATGCTCCACGACACTTTCAATCAAATATGACAAATATAAATCCTTTCTTATTCTTTGTGACTCAATATTATATAAGTATTTTATTATAGTTCAATATACTTCTCTAATAGTCTTTTATTTAAGATTGCTTTAATATAACTAATTATAAGCCCCTGGATTCTTTTCACTCTTAGCAACTCCAAATCACCTTAAGACGACACTCTTCCTTACATCCACTACTTGGACTCCCACACAGTTCAGCCACGACGCACTGTCCACGGACAATCAGCCACCAACTTGCAAAACCTTAGGATGATTGTAGAAATGGTTCCTTTACTACACCTACGCCTCTGTCCCTCCTGCAGCTTCCCTTTTTCTAACGTTTTCACGGTAAGTATGCTTCCACATATGAAAGTAAATTAATACCAAAATACCTCCCTACCTTTACAATAAAATTAGATTCTCATCTGATACTCACAATTTTAATTTAAGAAATAAGTACTTACTTACCATTCCAACGCACAAAAGTCACATGTTTCAACGATCTTTTTCTTACAATATTGCATCAACTTATAATTCACTTTCAGAAAATCTTAAGTCTTTATCGTTTGGTAATTTTAAATTCCACCTCCGCCAACTCTTGATGAGCAGACAGTGATAAGTTAGTGTTTAATTTTTTTCTTTTATTTTTAAAATTTGCTCTTTGTTTTTGGGGTTAAGTGGTCGAACAGTCTGCCAGCTATTGGTTGGCATGATTGAACTTCGCCCCATTGTACACATATTTAATATTTTTTAATGTAAATAATTACTTTTTTGGGTGTACAATAAAAGACGTTAATTATTATTATTATTATTATTATTATCTTCTCCTTCCTTAGCTCCTACTCCATCCATTCATGCCGTCAGCAGTCAACAGACTGTCCGACATTCAGTAGTTCCTCCGTCAATGTCTGTCAATTGATCCTTACGTCCTCAGCAATCCCACAAGAACTCCAGCAATCAGTAACCCTCCAATTACCGTAACTTCTAAAAGCTAAGTTTCTTGTTCTTTTTATTTGTTATTCGTTGATAACGAAGGCAGATTGTCCCTCGAAACGTTCGTTACCTACTAATATTTTCATTATTTAATATTTTTAATTTGCAGAGTGGCGAAATACCCAAATAAGAATATGATTTCTTATAAATTGTACTATTAAAATTAACTCAATTAGATTCAATTATTTTTATTCTTGCTTCTTATTCTTGTTAGTATTTCGTTAAACCATATTCCTATTTCTCCTGAGTAACTATTATATTTTTCTATTTATATTTCATTTGCTTTCACCTTATAGATTGAAGTATAACCCTTTTATCTAATCGAAATACAATTTAAAAATAAACAGGGCTAAATTTTTATTTTATTTTCACCAAAATACCAGATTACATGTTGTTTTTAAATCTGTAATTTTTTCAATAATCATAACAAAATTTTATTTCTATTACAATTATTTCTGCCATCTATAACTTTAGCTTATCTGAATGCTACCTACTTTATAATTTTCTTTCAATAGAACTTATATTTGTCACATGCTACATGAGCTTGTATTTATCTTTTTTCTTATAAAACCATCTAAGAATACTCAAACACTATACCTTTTATCTTAGTTTGTATCTTATTTAAATACTATTAATGGCTTTCAATTAAACAGGCAATTCTTTTATAAATTTTCCCAATTTGATTATATTGATCTAACGACTTTATTTAAATGAATCTTTAACATTGACTTACATAAATATTAACCTTTATGTACCATTGCAATATGTTTATATATATACAGGGTGAGTTTTTTTCATTATCACTATAGGGATCTCAGAAACCGTGAAAGATAGAAGGTTGGTTAAATGGAGAAAGAATTGCAGTTTTATGAGCTTATTCGATATGTGCTTTTGTTTCTTTGAAAAAATCCAAGGCCTACTAGATACAAGCAAAAGATTAAAATAACTTAATTTCTTAAAGTCGGTCTAGCACCGTTATTATTGAAAATAGAAAAAAATAATAAGAATAAAAGTTTTAGCTATTTTTACGATATTTATCTTACATTTATTAGTTTTCTTCTAGCTTTCATAGTTTTTGAGTTATAACATTAAGTTGCATTTTTTTAAATAGCAATCATAGTTGGCTTAGACATTTCTAAAAAGAGCATATCTCGTTTGCTAAATGGAGAAAGAATTGCAGTTTTATGAGCTTATTCAACGTGTGCTTTTGTTTCTTCTAAAAAATCCAAGGCCTACTAGATATAAGCAAAATAATAAAATTACTTAATCTTTTAAAGCCTGTCTAGCGCCGTTATTAATGAAAATAGAAGAAATAATAAGAATAAAAGTTTTTGCTATTTTTAGGGTGTTTATCTTACACTTATTAATTTCCTTCTAGCTTTCATAGTTTTTGTTTTCGTCATTTTCTTATTACGAAAATTATTATAAAAGAATTATTTGTCAAAATAGGTATAACAAACCTTATGTCATTTTAACCGGAAAAGTGAGCTCTTTTTAGAAATGTCTAAGCCAACTATGATTGCTATTTAAAAAAATGTAACTTAATGTTATAACTCAAAAACTATGAAAGC
>CALNHX010012669.1:0-23342 GCA_940337035.1 Agriotes lineatus
CTGCTCTTTTATAAGTAGACAAAATTGCATGCTAGAGCCTGTAAACGTTATGCCGGACGATTTGACACGTTTTGGATATCATTTCGATAGTAGAAATGCTTTTAAATTTTTTTTTAGTAACGCTATTTCGGTGTTTGATGCGCCTTCTTAATGGCCGCAAAATGCTACTAGAAGTACGGAATATATTATAATTAATAGACAGTAATTGCAGAATGCTAAACATTGTACAGAAACAGCTGTAAACTAACTTTAAATGCATCAGAATGGCACCTGCTGTTTTATAAGTAGACAAAATTGCATGCTAGAGCCTGTAAGCGTTCTGCCGGACGTTTTGACACGTTTTGGATATCATTTCGGTAGTAGAAACGCTTTTAAATTTTTTTTTTGTAACGCTATTTCGGTGTTTGAATGCTACTTCTTAATGGCCGCAAAATATTACTAGCGGTACGTAACATATTATAATTAATAGACAGTAATTGCAGAATGCTAAACATTGTACAGAAACAGCTGTAAGCTAATTTTAAATGCATCAGAATGGCACCTACTGTTTTATAAGTAGACAAAATTGCATGCTAGAGCTTGTAAACGCTCTGGCGGACGATTTGACACGTTTTGGATATCATTTCGATAGTAGAAACGCTTTTAAATTTTTTTTTAGTAACGCTATTTCGGTGTTTGAATGCGACTTCTTAATGGCCTCAAAATGCTACTAGCGGTACGGAATATATTATAATTAATAGACAGTAATTGCACAATGCTAAATATTGTACAGAAACTACTGTAAACTAATTTTAAATGCATCAGAATGGCACCTGCTCTTTTATAAGTAGACAAAATTGCATGCTAGAGCCTGTAAACGTTATGCCGGACGATTTGACACGTTTTGGATATCATTTCGATAGTAGAAATGCTTTTAAATTTTTTTTTAGTAACGCTATTTCGGTGTTTGAATGCGACTTCTTAATGGCCGCAAAATATTACTAGCAGTACGTAACATATTATAATTAATAGACAGTAATTGCAGAATGCAAAACATTGTACAGAAACAGCTGTAAACTAATTTTAAATGCATCAGAATGGCACCTACTGTTTTATAAGTAGACAAAATTGCATGCTAGAGCCTGTAAACGCTCTGGCGGACGATTTGACACGTTTTGGATTTCATTTCGATAGTAGAAACGGTTTAAAATTTTTTTTTAGTAACGCTATTTCGGTGTTTGAATGCGACTTCTTAATGGCCGCAAAATGCTACTAGCGGTACGTAACATATTCTAATTAATAGACAGTAATTGCAGAATGGTAAAGATTGTACAGAAACAACTGTAAACTAATTTTAAATGCATCAGAATGGCACCTGCTGTTTTATAAGTAGACAAAATTGCATGCTAGAGCCTGTAAGCGTTCTGACGGACGTTTTGACACGTTTTGGATATCATTTCGGTAGTAGAAACGCTTTTAAATTTTTTTTTGTAACGCTATTTCGGTGTTTGAATGCTACTTCTTAATGGCCGCAAAATATTACTAGCGGTACGTAACATATTATAATTAATAGACAGTAATTGCAGAATGCTAAACATTGTACAGAAACAGCTGTAAACTAATTTTAAATGCATCAGAATGGCACCTACTGTTTTATAGGTAGACAAAATTGCATGCTAGAGCCTGTAAACGCTCTGGCGGACGATTTGACACGTTTTGGATTTCATTTCGATAGTAGAAACGGTTTAAAATTTTTTTTTAGTAACGCTATTTCGGTGTTTGAATGCGACTTCTTAATGGCCGCAAAATGCTACTAGCGGTACGTAACATATTCTAATTAATAGACAGTAATTGCAGAATGGTAAAGATTGTACAGAAACAACTGTAAACTAATTTTATATGCATCAGAATGTCACCTACTGTTTTAGAAGTAGAGAAAATGTCATGCTAGAGCCTGTAAACGCTCTGCCGTACGTTTTGACACGTTTTGGATATTATTTCGATAGTAGAAACACTTTTAAATTTTTTTTTAGTAACGCTATTTCGGTGTTTGAATGCTACTTCTTAATGGCCGCAAAATATTACTAGCGGTACGTAACATATTATAATTAATAGACAGTAATTGCAGAATGCTAAACATTGTACAGAAACAGATGTAAGCTTATTTTAAATGCATCAGAATGGTACCTACTGTTTTATAAGTAGACAAAATTGCATGCTAGAGCTTGTAAACGCTCTGGCGGACGTTTTGTCACGTTTTGGATATCATTTCGATTGTAGAAACGCTTTTAAATTTTTTTTTAGTAACGCTATTTCGGTGTTTGATGCGACTTCTTAATGGCCGCAAAATGCTACTAGAAGTACGGAATATATTATAATTAATAGACAGTAATTGCAGAATGCTAAACATTGTACAGAAACAGCTGTAAGCTAATTTTAAATGCATCAGAATGGCACCTACTGTTTTATAAGTAGACAAAATTGCATGCTAGAGCTTGTAAACGCTCTGGCGGACGATTTGACACGTTTTGGATATCATTTCGATAGTAGAAACGCTTTTAAATTTTTTTTTTAGTAACGCTATTTCGGTGTTTGAATGCGACTTCTTAATGGCCTCAAAATGCTACTAGCGGTACGGAATATATTCTAATTAATAGACAATAATTGCAGAATGCTAAACATTGTACAGAAACTACTGTAAACTAATTTTAAATGCATCAGAATGGCACCTGCTCTTTTATAAGTAGACAAAATTGCATGCTAGAGCCTGTAAACGTTATGCCGGACGATTTGACACGTTTTGGATATCATTTCGATAGTAGAAATGCTTTTAAATTTTTTTTTAGTAACGCTATTTCGGTGTTTGATGCGCCTTCTTAATGGCCGCAAAATGCTACTAGAAGTACGGAATATATTATAATTAATAGACAGTAATTGCAGAATGCTAAACATTGTACAGAAACAACTGTAAACTAATTTTATATGCATCAGAATGTCACCTACTGTTTTAGAAGTAGAGAAAATGTCATGCTAGAGCTTGTAAACGCTCTGGCGGACGATTTGACACGTTTTGGATATCATTTCGATAGTAGAAACGCTTTTAAATTTTTTTTTTAGTAACGCTCTTTCGGTGTTTGAATGCGACTTCTTAATGGCCTCAAAATGCTACTAGCGGTACGGAATATATTCTAATTAATAGACAATAATTGCAGAATGCTAAACATTGTACAGAAACTACTGTAAACTAATTTTAAATGCATCAGAATGGCACCTGCTCTTTTATAAGTAGACAAAATTGCATGCTAGAGCCTGTAAACGTTATGCCGGACGATTTGACACGTTTTGGATATCATTTCGATAGTAGAAATGCTTTTAAATTTTTTTTAGTAACGCTATTTCGGTGTTTGATGCGCCTTCTTAATGGCCGCAAAATGCTACTAGAAGTACGGAATATATTATAATTAATAGACAGTAATTGCAGAATGCTAAACATTGTACAGAAACTACTGTAAACTAATTTTATATGCATCAGAATGTCACCTACTGTTTTAGAAGTAGAGAAAATGTCATGCTAGAGCCTGTAAACGCTCTGCCGTACGTTTTGACACGTTTTGGATATTATTTCGATAGTAGAAACGCTTTTAAATTTTTTTTTTGTAACGCTATTTCGGTGTTTGAATGCTACTTCTTAATGGCCGCAAAATATTACTAGCGGTACGTAACATATTATAATTAATAGACAGTAATTGCAGAATGCTAAACATTGTACAGAAACAGCTGTAAGCTTATTTTAAATGCATCAGAATGGCACCTACTGTTTTATAAGTAGACAAAATTGCATGCTAGAGCTTGTAAACGCTCTGGCGGACGTTTTGTCACGTTTTGGATATCATTTCGATTGTAGAAACGCTTTTAAATTTTTTTTTTAGTAACGCTATTTCGGTGTTTGATGCGACTTCTTAATGGCCGCAAAATGCTACTAGAAGTACGGAATATATTATAATTAATAGACAGTAATTGCAGAATGCTAAACATTGTACAGAAACAGCTGTAAGCTAATTTTAAATGCATCAGAATGGCACCTACTGTTTTATAAGTAGACAAAATTGCATGCTAGAGCTTGTAAACGCTCTGGCGGACGATTTGACACGTTTTGGATATCATTTCGATAGTAGAAACGCTTTTAAATTTTTTTTTTAGTAACGCTATTTCGGTGTTTGAATGCGACTTCTTAATGGCCTCAAAATGCTACTAGCGGTACGGAATATATTCTAATTAATAGACAATAATTGCAGAATGCTAAACATTGTACAGAAACTACTGTAAACTAATTTTAAATGCATCAGAATGGCACCTGCTCTTTTATAAGTAGACAAAATTGCATGCTAGAGCCTGTAAACGTTATGCCGGACGATTTGACACGTTTTGGATATCATTTCGATAGTAGAAATGCTTTTAAATTTTTTTTTAGTAACGCTATTTCGGTGTTTGAATGCGACTTCTTAATGGCCGCAAAATATTACTAGCAGTACGTAACATATTATAATTAATCGACAGTAATTGCAGAATGCTAAACATTGTACAGAAACAGCTGTAAATTAATTTTAAATGCATCAGAATGGCACCTACTGTTTTATAAGTAGACAAAATTGCATGCTACAGCTTGTAAACGCTCTGGCGGACGATTTGACACGTTTTGGATATCATTTCGATAGTAGAAATGCTTTTAAATTTTTTTTTAGTAACGCTATTTCGGTGTTTGAATGCGACTTCTTAATGGCCGCAAAATATTACTAGCAGTACGTAACATATTATAATTAATAGACAGTAATTGCAGAATGCTAAACATTGTACAGAAACAGCTGTAAGCTAATTTTAAATGCATCAGAATGGCACCTACTGTTTTATAAGTAGACAAAATTGCATGCTACAGCTTGTAAACGCTCTGGCGGACGATTTGACACGTTTTGGATATCATTTCGAAAGTAGAAACGCTTTTAAATTTTTTTTTTAGTAACGCTATTTCGGTGTTTGAATGCGACTTCTTAATGGCCGCAAAATGCTACTAGCAGTACGGAATATATTCTAATTAATAGACAATAATTGTAGAATGCTAAACATTGTACAGAAACTGCTGTAAACTAATTTTAAATGCATCAGAATGGCACCTGCTCTTTTATAAGTAGACAAAATTGCATGCTAGAGCTTGTAAACGCTCTGGCGGACGTTTTGTCACGTTTTGGATATCATTTCGATTGTAGAAACGCTTTTAAATTTTTTTTTTAGTAACGCTATTTCGGTGTTTGATGCGCCTTCTTAATGGCCGCAAAATGCTACTAGAAGTACGGAATATATTATAATTAATAGACAGTAATTGCAGAATGCTAAACATTGTACAGAAACAGCTGTAAACTAACTTTAAATGCATCAGAATGGCACCTGCTGTTTTATAAGTAGACAAAATTGCATGCTAGAGCTTGTAAACGCTCTGGCGGACGATTTGACACGTTTTGGATATCATTTCGGTAGTAGAAACGCTTTTAAATTTTTTTTTTGTAACGCTATTTCGGTGTTTGAATGCTAGTTCTTAATGGCCGCAAAATATTACTAGCGGTACGTAACATATTATAATTAATAGACAGTAATTGCAGAATGCTAAACATTGTACAGAAACAGCTGTAAGCTTATTTTAAATGCATCAGAATGGCACCTACTGTTTTATAAGTAGACAAAATTGCATGCTAGAGCTTGTAAACGCTCTGGCGGACGTTTTGTCACGTTTTGGATATCATTTCGATTGTAGAAACGCTTTTAAATTTTTTTTTTAGTAACGCTATTTCGGTGTTTGATGCGACTTCTTAATGGCCGCAAAATGCTACTAGAAGTACGGAATATATTATAATTAATAGACAATAATTGCAGAATGCTAAACATTGTACAGAAACTACTGTAAACTAATTTTAAATGCATCAGAATGGCACCTGCTCTTTTATAAGTAGACAAAATTGCATGCTAGAGCCTGTAAACGTTATGCCGGACGATTTGACACGTTTTGGATATCATTTCGATAGTAGAAATGCTTTTAAATTTTTTTTTAGTAACGCTATTTCGGTGTTTGAATGCGACTTCTTAATGGCCGCAAAATATTACTAGCAGTACGTAACATATTATAATTAATAGACAGTAATTGCTGAATGCTAAACATTGTACAGAAACAGCTGTAAACTAATTTTAAATGCATCAGAATGGCACCTACTGTTTTATAAGTAGACAAAATTGCATGCTAGAGCCTGTAAACGCTCTGCCGGACGTTTTGACACGTTTTGGATATTATTTCGATAGTAGGAACGCTTTTAAAATTTTTTTTAGTAACGCTATTTCGGTGTTTGAATGCTTCTTAATGGCCGCAAAATATTACTAGCAGTACGTAACATATTATAATTAATAGACAGTAATTGCAGAATGCTAAACATTGTACAGAAACAGCTGTAAACTAATTTTAAATGCATCAGAATGGCACCTACTGTTTTATAAGTAGACAAAATTGCATGCTATAGCTTGTAAACGCTCTGGCGGACGTATTGTCACGTTTTGGATATCATTTCGATTGTAGAAACGCTTTTAAATTTTTTTTTAGTAACGCTATTTCGGTGTTTGATGCGACTTCTTAATGGCCGCAAAATGCTACTAGAAGTACGGAATATATTATAATTAATAGACAGTAATTGCAGAATGCTAAATATTGTACAGAAACTGCTGTAAACTAATTTTAAATGCATCAGAATGGCACCTGCTGTTTTATAAGTAGACAAAATTGCATGCTAGAGCCTGTAAGCGTTCTGACGGACGTTTTGACACGTTTTGGATATCATTTCGGTAGTAGAAACGCTTTTAAATTTTTTTTTTGTAACGCTATTTCGGTGTTTGAATGCTACTTCTTAATGGCCGCAAAATATTACTAGCGGTACGTAACATATTATAATTAATAGACAGTAATTGCAGAATGCTAAACATTGTACAGAAACAGCTGTAAACTAATTTTAAATGCATCAGAATGGCACCTACTGTTTTATAGGTAGACAAAATTGCATGCTAGAGCCTGTAAACGCTCTGGCGGACGATTTGACACGTTTTGGATTTCATTTCGATAGTAGAAACGGTTTAAAAATTTTTTTTAGTAACGCTATTTCGGTGTTTGAATGCGACTTCTTAATGGCCGCAAAATGCTACTAGCGGTACGTAACATATTCTAATTAATAGACAGTAATTGCAGAATGGTAAAGATTGTACAGAAACAACTGTAAACTAATTTTATATGCATCAGAATGTCACCTACTGTTTTAGAAGTAGAGAAAATGTCATGCTAGAGCCTGTAAACGCTCTGCCGTACGTTTTGACACGTTTTGGATATTATTTCGATAGTAGAAACGCTTTTAAATTTTTTTTTAGTAACGCTATTTCGGTGTTTGAATGCTACTTCTTAATGGCCGCAAAATATTACTAGCAGTACGTAACATATTATAATTAATAGACAGTAATTGCAGAATGCTAAAAATTGTACAGAAACAGCTGTAAACTAATTATAAATGCATCAGAATGGCACCTACTGTTTTATAAGTAGACAAAATTGCATGCTAGAGCCTGTAAACGTTCTGCCGGACGTTTTCACACTTTTTGGATATCATTTCGATAGTAGAAAAAACTCTATTTCGGTGTTTGAATGCGATTTCTTAATGGCTTCAAAATGCTACTAGCGGTACGTAACATATTCTAATTAATAGACAGTAATTGCAGAATGCTAAACATTGTACAGAAACAGCTGTAAACTAATTTTAAATGCATCAGAATGGCACCTGCTGTTTTATAAATAGACAAAATTGCATGCTAGAGCCTGTAAACGTCCTGCCGGACGTTTTGACACGTTTTGGATATCATTTCGATAGTAGAAACGCTTTTAATTTTTTTTTTAGTAACGCTATTTCGGTGTTTGAATGCTACTTCTTAATGGCCGCAAAATGCTACTAGCAGTACGTAACATATTATAATTAATAGACAGTAATTGCAGAATGCTAAACATTGTACAGAAACAGCTGTAAACTAATTTTAAATGCATCAGAATGGCACCTACTGTTTTATAGGTAGACAAAATTGCATGCTAGAGCCTGTAAACGCTCTGGCGGACGATTTGACACGTTTTGGATTTCATTTCGATAGTAGAAACGGTTTAAAATTTTTTTTTAGTAACGCTATTTCGGTGTTTGAATGCGACTTCTTAATGGCCGCAAAATGCTACTAGCGGTACGTAACATATTCTAATTAATAGACAGTAATTGCAGAATGGTAAAGATTGTACAGAAACAACTGTAAACTAATTTTATATGCATCAGAATGGCACCTACTGTTTTAGAAGTAGAGAAAATGTCATGCTAGAGCCTGTAAACGCTCTGCCGTACGTTTTGACACGTTTTGGATATTATTTCGATAGTAGAAACGCTTTTAAATTTTTTTTTAGTAACGCTATTTCGGTGTTTGAATGCTACTTCTTAATGGCCGCAAAATATTACTAGCAGTACGTAACATATTATAATTAATAGACAGTAATTGCAGAATGCTAAACATTGTACAGAAACAGCTGTAAACTAATTTTAAATGCATCAGAATGGCACCTACTGTTTTATAAGTAGACAAAATTGCATGCTAGAGCCTGTAAACGTTCTGCCGGACGTTTTCACACTTTTTGGATATCATTTCGATAGTAGAAAAAACTCTATTTCGGTGTTTGAATGCGATTTCTTAATGGCTTCAAAATGCTACTAGCGGTACGTAACATATTCTAATTAATAGACAGTAATTGCAGAATGCTAAACATTGTACAGAAACAGCTGTAAACTAATTTTAAATGCATCAGAATGGCACCTGCTGTTTTATAAGTAGACAAAATTGCATGCTAGAGCCTGTAAACGTTCTGCCGGACGTTTTCACACTTTTTGGATATCATTTCGATAGTAGAAAAAACTCTATTTCGGTGTTTGAATGCGATTTCTTAATGGCTTCAAAATGCTACTAGCGGTACGTAACATATTATAATTAATAGACAGTAATTGCAGAATGCTAAACATTGTACAGAAACAGCTGTAAGCTAATTTTAAATGCATCAGAATGGCACCTGCTGTTTTATAAGTAGACAAAATTGCATGCTAGAGCCTGTAAACGTCCTGCCGGACGTTTTGACACGTTTTGGATATCATTTCGATAGTAGAAACGCTTTTAATTTTTTTTTTAGTAACGTTATTTCGGTGTTTGAATGCGACTTCTTAATGGCCTCAAAATGCTACTAGCGGTACGTAACATATTCTAATTAATAGACAGTAATTGCAGAATGCTAAACATTGTACAGAAACAGCTGTAAACTAATTTTAAATGCATCAGAATGGCACCTACTGTTTTATAAGTAGACAAAATTGCATGCTAGAGCCTGTAAACGCTCTGCCGGACGTTTTGACACGTTTTGGATATCATTTCGATAGTAGGAACGCTTTTAAAATTTTTTTTAGTAACGCTATTTCGGTGTTTGAATGCTACTTCTTAATGGCCGCAAAATATTACTAGCAGTACGTAACATATTATAATTAATAGACAGTAATTGCAGAATGCTAAACATTGTACAGAAACAGCTGTAAACTAATTTTAAATGCATCAGAATGGCACCTACTGTTTTATAAGTAGACAAAATTGCATGCTAGAGCCTGTAAACGCTCTGCCGGACGTTTTGACACGTTTTGGATATCATTTCGATAGTAGGAACGCTTTTAAAATTTTTTTTAGTAACGCCATTTCGGTGTTTGAATGCTACTTCTTAATGGCCGCAAAATATTACTAGCAGTACGTAACATATTATAATTAATAGACAGTAATTGCAGAATGCTAAACATTGTACAGAAACAGCTGTAAACTAATTTTAAATGCATCAGAATGGCACCTACTGTTTTATAGGTAGACAAAATTGCATGCTAGAGCCTGTAAACGCTCTGGCGGAAGATTTGACACGTTTTGGATATCATTTCGATAGTAGAAACGGTTTAAAATTTTTTTTTTAGTAACGCTATTTCGGTGTTTGAATGCGACTTCTTAATGGCCGCAAAATGCTACTAGCGGTACGTAACATATTCTAATTAATAGACAGTAATTGCAGAATGCTAAACATTGTACAGAAACAGCTGTAAACTAATTTTAAATGCATCAGAATGGCACCTGCTGTTTTATAAGTAGACAAAATTGCATGCTAGAGCCTGTAAACGTTCTGCCGGACGTTTTGACACGTTTTGGATATCATTTCGATAGTAGAAACGGTTTTAAATTTTTTTTTAGTAACGCTATTTCGGTGTTTGAATGCTACTTCTTAATGGCCGCAAAATATTACTAGCGGTACGTAACATATTATAATTAATAGACAGTAAGTGCAGAATGCTAAACATTGTACAGAAACAGCTGTAAACTAATTTTAAATGCATCAGAATGGCACCTGCTGTTTTATAAGTAGACAAAATTGCATGCTAGAGCCTGTAAACGTTCTGCCGGACGTATTGACACGTTTTGGATATTATTTCGATAGTAGAAACGCTTTTAAATTTTTTTTTAGTAACGCTATTTCGGTGTTTGAATGCTACTTCTTAATGGCCGCAAAATATTACTAGCGGTACGTAACATATTATAATTAATAGACAGTAATTGCAGAATGCTAAACATTGTACAGAAACAGCTGTAAACTAATTTTAAATGCATCAGAATGGCACCTACTGTTTTATAGGTAGACAAAATTGCATGCTAGAGCCTGTAAACGCTCTGGCGGACGATTTGACACGTTTTGGATATCATTTCGATAGTAGAAACGGTTTAAAATTTTTTTTTAGTAACGCTATTTCGGTGTTTGAATGCGACTTCTTAATGGCCGCAAAATATTACTAGCGGTACGTAACATATTATAATTAATAGACAGTAATTGCAGAATGCTAAACATTGTACAGAAGCAGCTGTAAACTAATTTTAAATGCATCAGAATGGCACCTACTGTTTTATAGGTAGACAAAATTGCATGCTAGAGCCTGTAAACGCTCTGGCGGACGATTTGACACGTTTTGGATATCATTTCGATAGTAGAAACGGTTTAAAAAATTTTTTTTTAGTAACGCTATTTCGGTGTTTGAATGCTACTTCTTAATGGCCGCAAAATATTACTAGCAGTACGTAACATATTATAATTAATAGACAATAAGTGCAGAATGCTAAACATTGTACAGAAACAGCTGTAAACTAATTTTAAATGCATCAGAATGGCACCTACTGTTTTATAAGTAGACAAAATTGCATGCTAGAGCCTGTAAACGTTCTGCCGGACGTTTTGACACGTTTTGGATATTATTTCGATAGTAGAAACGCTTTTAAATTTTTTTTTAGTAACGCTATTTCGGTGTTTGAATGCTACTTCTTAATGGCCGCAAAATATTGCTGGCAGTACGTAACATATTATAATTAATAGACAGTAATTGCAGAATGCTAAACATTGTACAGAAACAGCTGTAAGCTAATTTTAAATGCATCAGAATGGCACCTACTGTTTTATAAGTAGACAAAATTGCATGCTAGAGCCTGTAAACGTTCTGCCGGACGTTTTCACACTTTTTGGATATCATTTCGATAGTAGAAAAAACTCTATTTCGGTGTTTGAATGCGATTTCTTAATGGCTTCAAAATGCTACTAGCGGTACGTAACATATTCTAATTAATAGACAGTAATTGCAGAATGCTAAACATTGTACAGAAACAGCTGTAAGCTAATTTTAAATGCATCAGAATGGCACCTGCTGTTTTATAAGTAGACAAAATTGCATGCTAGAGCCTGTAAACGTCCTGCCGGACGTTTTGACACGTTTTGGATATCATTTCGATAGTAGAAACGCTTTTAATTTTTTTTTTAGTAACGCTATTTCGGTGTTTGAATGCGACTTCTTAATGGCCTCGAAATGCTACTAGCGGTACGTAACATATTCTAATTAATAGACAGTAATTGCAGAATGCTAAACATTGTACAGAAACAGCTGTAAACTAATTTTAAATGCATCAGAATGGCACCTACTGTTTTATAAGTAGACAAAATTGCATGCTAGAGCCTGTAAACGCTCTGCCGGACGTTTTGACACGTTTTGGATATCATTTCGATAGTAGGAACGCTTTTAAAATTTTTTTTAGTAACGCTATTTCGGTGTTTGAATGCTACTTCTTAATGGCCGCAAAATATTACTAGCAGTACGTAACATATTATAATTAATAGACAGTAATTGCAGAATGCTAAACATTGTACAGAAACAGCTGTAAACTAATTTTAAATGCATCAGAATGGCACCTACTGTTTTATAAGTAGACAAAATTGCATGCTAGAGCCTGTAAACGCTCTGCCGGACGTTTTGACACGTTTTGGATATCATTTCGATAGTAGGAACGCTTTTAAAATTTTTTTTAGTAACGCCATTTCGGTGTTTGAATGCTACTTCTTAATGGCCGCAAAATATTACTAGCAGTACGTAACATATTATAATTAATAGACAGTAATTGCAGAATGCTAAACATTGTACAGAAACAGCTGTAAACTAATTTTAAATGCATCAGAATGGCACCTACTGTTTTATAAGTAGACAAAATTGCATGCTAGAGCTTGTAAACGCTCTGGCGGACGTTTTGTCACGTTTTGGATATCATTTCGATTGTAGAAACGCTTTTAAATTTTTTTTTAGTAACGCTATTTCGGTGTTTGATGCGACCTCTTAATGGCCGCAAAATGCTACTAGAAGTACGGAATATATTATAATTAATAGACAGTAATTGCAGAATGCTAAATATTGTACAGAAACTGCTGTAAACTAATTTTAAATGCATCAGAATGGCACCTACTGTTTTATAGGTAGACAAAATTGCATGCTAGAGCCTGTAAACGCTCTGGCGGACGTTTTGACACGTTTTGGATATCATTTCGGTAGTAGAAACGCTTTTAAATTTTTTTTTTGTAACGCTATTTCGGTGTTTGAATGCTACTTCTTAATGGCCGCAAAATATTACTAGCGGTACGTAACATATTATAATTAATAGACAGTAATTGCAGAATGCTAAACATTGTACAGAAACAGCTGTAAACTAATTTTAAATGCATCAGAATGGCACCTACTGTTTTATAGGTAGACAAAATTGCATGCTAGAGCCTGTAAACGCTCTGGCGGACGATTTGACACGTTTTGGATATCATTTCGATAGTAGAAACGGTTTAAAATTTTTTTTTAGTAACGCTATTTCGGTGTTTGAATGCGACTTCTTAATGGCCGCAAAATGCTACTAGCGGTACGTAACATATTCTAATTAATAGACAGTAATTGCAGAATGCTAAAGATTGTACAGAAACAACTGTAAACTAATTTTATATGCATCAGAATGTCACCTACTGTTTTAGAAGTAGATAAAATGTCATGCTAGAGCCTGTAAGCGTTCTGCCGGACGTTTTGACACGTTTTGGATATCATTTCGGTAGTAGAAACGCTTTTAAATTTTTTTTTGTAACGCTATTTCGGTGTTTGAATGCTACTTCTTAATGGCCGCAAAATATTACTAGCGGTACGTAACATATTATAATTAATAGACAGTAATTGCAGAATGCTAAACATTGTACAGAAACAGCTGTAAACTAATTTTAAATGCATCAGAATGGCACCTACTGTTTTATAGGTAGACAAAATTGCATGCTAGAGCCTGTAAACGCTCTGGCGGACGATTTGACACGTTTTGGATATCATTTCGATAGTAGAAACGGTTTAAAATTTTTTTTTAGTAACGCTATTTCGGTGTTTGAATGCGACTTCTTAATGGCCGCAAAATGCTACTAGCGGTACGTAACATATTCTAATTAATAGACAGTAATTGCAGAATGCTAAAGATTGTACAGAAACAACTGTAAACTAATTTTATATGCATCAGAATGTCACCTACTGTTTTAGAAGTAGATAAAATGTCATGCTAGAGCCTGTAAACGCTTTGCCGGACGATTTGACACGTTTTGCATATCATTTCGATAGTAGACACGCTTTTAATTTTTTTTAGTAAAGCTATTTCCGTGTTTGAATGCGATTTCTTAATGGCCGCAAAATGCTACTAGAAGTACGGAATATATTATAATTAATAGACAGTAATTGCAGAATGCTAAATATTGTACAGAAACTGCTGTAAACTAATTTTAAATGCATCAGAATGGCACCTGCTGTTTTATAAGTAGACAAAACTGCATGCTAGAGCCTGTAAGCGTTCTGCCGGACGTTTTGACACGTTTTGGATATCATTTCGGTAGTAGAAACGCTTTTAAATTTTTTTTTTGTAACGCTATTTCGGTGTTTGAATGCTACTTCTTAATGGCCGCAAAATATTACTAGCGGTACGTAACATATTATAATTAATAGACAGTAATTGCAGAATGATAAATATTGTACAGAAACTGCTGTAAACTAATTTTAAATGCATCAGAATGGCACCTGCTGTTTTATAAGTAGACATAATTGGATGCTAGAGCCTGTAAACGTTATGCCGGACGTTTTGACACGTTTTGGATATCATTTCGATAGTAGAAATGCTTTAAAATTTTTTTTTAGTAACGCTATTTCGGTGTTTGAATGCGACTTCTTAATGGCCTCAAAATGCTACTAGCGGTACGGAATATATTATAATTAATAGACAGTAATTGCACAATGCTAAATATTGTACAGAAACTGCTGTAACCTAATTTTAAATGCATCAGAATGGCACCTGCTGTTTTATAAGTAGACAAAATTGCATGCTAGAGCCTGTAAGCGTTCTGCCGGACGTTTTGACACGTTTTGGATATCATTTCGGTAGTAGAAACGCTTTTAAATTTTTTTTTGTAACGCTATTTCGGTGTTTGAATGCTACTTCTTAATGGCCGCAAAATATTACTAGCGGTACTTAACATATTATAATTAATAGACAGTAATTTCAGAATGCTAAACATTGTACAGAAACAGCTGTAAACTAATTTTAAATGCATCAGAATGGCACCTACTGTTTTATAGGTAGACAAAATTGCATGCTAGAGCCTGTAAACGCTCTGGCGGAAGATTTGACACGTTTTGGATATCATTTCGATAGTAGAAACGGTTTAAAATTTTTTTTTTAGTAACGCTATTTCGGTGTTTGAATGCGACTTCTTAATGGCCGCAAAATGCTACTAGCGGTACGTAACATATTCTAATTAATAGACAGTAATTGCAGAATGCTAAACATTGTACAGAAACAGCTGTAAACTAATTTTAAATGCATCAGAATGGCACCTGCTGTTTTATAAGTAGACAAAATTGCATGCTAGAGCCTGTAAACGTTCTGCCGGACGTTTTGACACGTTTTGGATATCATTTCGATAGTAGAAACGGTTTTAAATTTTTTTTTAGTAACGCTATTTCGGTGTTTGAATGCTACTTCTTAATGGCCGCAAAATATTACTAGCGGTACGTAACATATTATAATTAATAGACAGTAAGTGCAGAATGCTAAACATTGTACAGAAACAGCTGTAAACTAATTTTAAATGCATCAGAATGGCACCTGCTGTTTTATAAGTAGACAAAATTGCATGCTAGAGCCTGTAAACGTTCTGCCGGACGTATTGACACGTTTTGGATATTATTTCGATAGTAGAAACGCTTTTAAATTTTTTTTAGTAACGCTATTTCGGTGTTTGAATGCTACTTCTTAATGGCCGCAAAATATTACTAGCAGTACGTAACATATTATAATTAATAGACAATAAGTGCAGAATGCTAAACATTGTACAGAAACAGCTGTAAACTAATTTTAAATGCATCAGAATGGCACCTACTGTTTTATATGTAGACAAAATTGCATGCTAGAGCCTGTAAACGTTCTGCCGGACGTTTTGACACGTTTTGGATATTATTTCGATAGTAGAAACACTTTTAAATTTTTTTTTAGTAACGCTATTTCGGTGTTTGAATGCTACTTCTTAATGGCCGCAAAATATTACTAGCAGTACGTAACATATTATAATTAATAGACAGTAAGTGCAGAATGCTAAACATTGTACAGAAACAGCTGTAAACTAATTTTAAATGCATCAGAATGGCACCTGCTGTTTTATAAGTAGACAAAATTGCATGCTAGAGCCTGTAAACGTTCTGCCGGACGTATTGACACGTTTTGGATATTATTTCGATAGTAGAAACGCTTTTAAATTTTTTTTTAGTAACACTATTTCGGTGTTTGAATGCTACTTCTTAATGGCCGCAAAATATTACTAGCAGAACGTAACATATTATAATTAATAGACAATAAGTGCAGAATGCTAAACATTGTACAGAAACAGCTGTAAACTAATTTTAAATGCATCAGAATGGCACCTACTGTTTTATATGTAGACAAAATTGCATGCTAGAGCCTGTAAACGTTCTGCCGGACGTTTTGACACGTTTTGGATATTATTTCGATAGTAGAAACGCTTTTAAATTTTTTTTTAGTAACGCTATTTCGGTGTTTGAATGCTACTTCTTAATGGCCGCAAAATATTGCTAGCAGTACGTAACATATTATAATTAATAGACAGTAATTGCAGAATGCTAAACATTGTACAGAAACAGCTGTAAGCTAATTTTAAATGCATCAGAATGACACCTACTGTTTTATAAGTAGACAAAATTGCATGCTAGAACCTGTAAACGTTCTGCCGGACGTTTTGACACGTTTTGGATATTATTTCGATAGTAGAAACGCTTTTAAATTTTTTTTTAGTAACGCTATTTCGGTGTTTGAATGCTACTTCTTAATGGCCGCAAAATATTACTAGCAGTACGTAACATATTATAATTGCAGAATGCTAAACATTGTACAGAAACAGCTGTAAGCTAATTTTAAATGCATCAGAATGGCACCTACTGTATTATAAGTAGACAAAATTGCATGCTAGAGCCAGTAAACGTTCTGCCGGACGTTTTGACACGTTTTGGATATCATTTCGATAATAGAAAGCTTTTAAATTTTTTTTTAGTAACGCTATTTCGGTGTTTGAATGCTACTTCTTAATGGCCGCAAAATATTACTAGCAGTACGTAACATATTATAATTGCAGAATGCTAAACATTGTACAGAAACAGCTGTAAGCTAATTTTAAATGCATCAGAATGGCACCTACTGTTTTATAAGTAGACAAAATTGCATGCTAGAGCCTGTAAACGTTCTGCCGGACGTTTTGACACGTTTTGGATATCATTTCGATAATAGAAAGCTTTTAAATTTTTTTTTAGTAACGCTATTTCGGTGTTTGAATGCGACTTCTTAATGGCCTCAAAATGCTACTAGCGGTACGTAACATATTCTAGTTAATAGACAGTAAGTGCAGAATGCTAAACATTGTACAGAAACAGCTGTAAACTAATTTTAAATGCATCAGAATGGCACCTACTGTTTTATATGTAGACAAAATTGCATGCTAGAGCCTCTAAACGTTCTGCCGGACGTTTTGACGCGTTTTGGATATTATTTCGATAGTAGAAACGCTTTTAAATTTTTTTTTAGTAACGCTATTTCGGTGTTTGAATGCTACTTCTTAATGGCCGCAAATATTGCTAGCAGTACGTAACATATTATAATTAATAGACAGTAATTGCAGAATGCTAAACATTGTACAGAAACAGCTGTAAGCTAATTTTAAATGCATCAGAATGACACCTATTGTTTTATAAGTAGACAAAATTGCATGCTAGAGCCTGTAAACGTTCTGCCGGACGTTTTGACACGTTTTGGATATTATTTCGATAGTAGAAACGCTTTTAAATTTTTTTTTAGTAACGCTATTTCGGTGTTTGAATGCTACTTCTTAATGGCCGCAAAATATTACTAGCAGTACGTAACATATTATAATTGCAGAATGCTAAACATTGTACAGAAACAGCTGTAAGCTAATTTTAAATGCATCAGAATGGCACCTACTGTATTATAAGTAGACAAAATTGCATGCTAGAGCCAGTAAACGTTCTGCCGGACGTTTTGACACGTTTTGGATATCATTTCGATAATAGAAAGCTTTTAAATTTTTTTTTAGTAACGCTATTTCGGTGTTTGAATGCTACTTCTTAATGGCCGCAAAATATTACTAGCAGTACGTAACATATTATAATTGCAGAATGCTAAACATTGTACAGAAACAGCTGTAAGCTAATTTTAAATGCATCAGAATGGCACCTACTGTTTTATAAGTAGACAAAATTGCATGCTAGAGCCTGTAAACGTTCTGCCGGACGTTTTGACACGTTTTGGATATCATTTCGATAATAGAAAGCTTTTAAATTTTTTTTAGTAACGCTATTTCGGTGTTTGAATGCGACTTCTTAATGGCCTCAAAATGCTACTAGCGGTACGTAACATATTCTAGTTAATAGACAGTAAGTGCAGAATGCTAAACATTGTACAGAAACTGCTGTAAACTAATTTTAAATGCATCAGAATGGCACCTGCTGTTTTATAAGTAGACATAATTGGATGCTAGAGCCTGTAAACGTTATGCCGGACGTTTTGACACGTTTTGGATATCATTTCGGTAGTAGAAACGCTTTTAAATTTTTTTTTTGTAACGCTATTTCGGTGTTTGAATGCTACTTCTTAATGGCCGCAAAATATTACTAGCGGTACGTAACATATTATAATTAATAGACAGTAATTGCAGAATGATAAATATTGTACAGAAACTGCTGTAAACTAATTTTAAATGCATCAGAATGGCACCTGCTGTTTTATAAGTAGACATAATTGGATGCTAGAGCCTGTAAACGTTATGCCGGACGTTTTGACACGTTTTGGATATCATTTCGATAGTAGAAATGCTTTAAAATTTTTTTTTAGTAACGCTATTTCGGTGTTTGAATGCGACTTCTTAATGGCCTCAAAATGCTACTAGCGGTACGGAATATATTATAATTAATAGACAGTAATTGCACAATGCTAAATATTGTACAGAAACTGCTGTAACCTAATTTTAAATGCATCAGAATGGCACCTGCTGTTTTATAAGTAGACAAAATTGCATGCTAGAGCCTGTAAGCGTTCTGCCGGACGTTTTGACACGTTTTGGATATCATTTCGGTAGTAGAAACGCTTTTAAATTTTTTTTTGTAACGCTATTTCGGTGTTTGAATGCTACTTCTTAATGGCCGCAAAATATTACTAGCGGTACTTAACATATTATAATTAATAGACAGTAATTTCAGAATGCTAAACATTGTACAGAAACAGCTGTAAACTAATTTTAAATGCATCAGAATGGCACCTACTGTTTTATAGGTAGACAAAATTGCATGCTAGAGCCTGTAAACGCTCTGGCGGAAGATTTGACACGTTTTGGATATCATTTCGATAGTAGAAACGGTTTAAAATTTTTTTTTTAGTAACGCTATTTCGGTGTTTGAATGCGACTTCTTAATGGCCGCAAAATGCTACTAGCGGTACGTAACATATTCTAATTAATAGACAGTAATTGCAGAATGCTAAACATTGTACAGAAACAGCTGTAAACTAATTTTAAATGCATCAGAATGGCACCTGCTGTTTTATAAGTAGACAAAATTGCATGCTAGAGCCTGTAAACGTTCTGCCGGACGTTTTGACACGTTTTGGATATCATTTCGATAGTAGAAACGGTTTTAAATTTTTTTTTAGTAACGCTATTTCGGTGTTTGAATGCTACTTCTTAATGGCCGCAAAATATTACTAGCGGTACGTAACATATTATAATTAATAGACAGTAAGTGCAGAATGCTAAACATTGTACAGAAACAGCTGTAAACTAATTTTAAATGCATCAGAATGGCACCTGCTGTTTTATAAGTAGACAAAATTGCATGCTAGAGCCTGTAAACGTTCTGCCGGACGTAT
This sequence comes from Agriotes lineatus, assembly GCA_940337035.1. NCBI lineage: Eukaryota > Metazoa > Arthropoda > Insecta > Coleoptera > Elateridae > Agriotes > Agriotes lineatus. The sequence continues at coordinate 19,963 of CALNHX010012669.1, forward strand.
TGACACGTTTTGGATATTATTTCGATAGTAGAAACGCTTTTAAATTTTTTTTTAGTAACGCTATTTCGGTGTTTGAATGCTACTTCTTAATGGCCGCAAAATATTACTAGCAGTACGTAACATATTATAATTAATAGACAATAAGTGCAGAATGCTAAACATTGTACAGAAACAGCTGTAAACTAATTTTAAATGCATCAGAATGGCACCTACTGTTTTATATGTAGACAAAATTGCATGCTAGAGCCTGTAAACGTTCTGCCGGACGTTTTGACACGTTTTGGATATTATTTCGATAGTAGAAACACTTTTAAATTTTTTTTTAGTAACGCTATTTCGGTGTTTGAATGCTACTTCTTAATGGCCGCAAAATATTACTAGCAGTACGTAACATATTATAATTAATAGACAGTAAGTGCAGAATGCTAAACATTGTACAGAAACAGCTGTAAACTAATTTTAAATGCATCAGAATGGCACCTGCTGTTTTATAAGTAGACAAAATTGCATGCTAGAGCCTGTAAACGTTCTGCCGACGTATTGACACGTTTTGGATATTATTTCGATAGTAGAAACGCTTTTAAATTTTTTTTTAGTAACACTATTTCGGTGTTTGAATGCTACTTCTTAATGGCCGCAAAATATTACTAGCAGAACGTAACATATTATAATTAATAGACAATAAGTGCAGAATGCTAAACATTGTACAGAAACAGCTGTAAACTAATTTTAAATGCATCAGAATGGCACCTACTGTTTTATATGTAGACAAAATTGCATGCTAGAGCCTGTAAACGTTCTGCCGGACGTTTTGACACGTTTTGGATATTATTTCGATAGTAGAAACGCTTTTAAATTTTTTTTTAGTAACGCTATTTCGGTGTTTGAATGCTACTTCTTAATGGCCGCAAAATATTGCTAGCAGTACGTAACATATTATAATTAATAGACAGTAATTGCAGAATGCTAAACATTGTACAGAAACAGCTGTAAGCTAATTTTAAATGCATCAGAATGACACCTACTGTTTTATAAGTAGACAAAATTGCATGCTAGAACCTGTAAACGTTCTGCCGGACGTTTTGACACGTTTTGGATATTATTTCGATAGTAGAAACGCTTTTAAATTTTTTTTTAGTAACGCTATTTCGGTGTTTGAATGCTACTTCTTAATGGCCGCAAAATATTACTAGCAGTACGTAACATATTATAATTGCAGAATGCTAAACATTGTACAGAAACAGCTGTAAGCTAATTTTAAATGCATCAGAATGGCACCTACTGTATTATAAGTAGACAAAATTGCATGCTAGAGCCAGTAAACGTTCTGCCGGACGTTTTGACACGTTTTGGATATCATTTCGATAATAGAAAGCTTTTAAATTTTTTTTTAGTAACGCTATTTCGGTGTTTGAATGCTACTTCTTAATGGCCGCAAAATATTACTAGCAGTACGTAACATATTATAATTGCAGAATGCTAAACATTGTACAGAAACAGCTGTAAGCTAATTTTAAATGCATCAGAATGGCACCTACTGTTTTATAAGTAGACAAAATTGCATGCTAGAGCCTGTAAACGTTCTGCCGGACGTTTTGACACGTTTTGGATATCATTTCGATAATAGAAAGCTTTTAAATTTTTTTTTAGTAACGCTATTTCGGTGTTTGAATGCGACTTCTTAATGGCCTCAAAATGCTACTAGCGGTACGTAACATATTCTAGTTAATAGACAGTAAGTGCAGAATGCTAAACATTGTACAGAAACAGCTGTAAACTAATTTTAAATGCATCAGAATGGCACCTACTGTTTTATATGTAGACAAAATTGCATGCTAGAGCCTCTAAACGTTCTGCCGGACGTTTTGACGCGTTTTGGATATTATTTCGATAGTAGAAACGCTTTTAAATTTTTTTTTAGTAACGCTATTTCGGTGTTTGAATGCTACTTCTTAATGGCCGCAAAATATTGCTAGCAGTACGTAACATATTATAATTAATAGACAGTAATTGCAGAATGCTAAACATTGTACAGAAACAGCTGTAAGCTAATTTTAAATGCATCAGAATGACACCTATTGTTTTATAAGTAGACAAAATTGCATGCTAGAGCCTGTAAACGTTCTGCCGACGTTTTGACACGTTTTGGATATTATTTCGATAGTAGAAACGCTTTTAAATTTTTTTTTAGTAACGCTATTTCGGTGTTTGAATGCTACTTCTTAATGGCCGCAAAATATTACTAGCAGTACGTAACATATTATAATTGCAGAATGCTAAACATTGTACAGAAACAGCTGTAAGCTAATTTTAAATGCATCAGAATGGCACCTACTGTATTATAAGTAGACAAAATTGCATGCTAGAGCCAGTAAACGTTCTGCCGGACGTTTTGACACGTTTTGGATATCATTTCGATAATAGAAAGCTTTTAAATTTTTTTTTAGTAACGCTATTTCGGTGTTTGAATGCTACTTCTTAATGGCCGCAAAATATTACTAGCAGTACGTAACATATTATAATTGCAGAATGCTAAACATTGTACAGAAACAGCTGTAAGCTAATTTTAAATGCATCAGAATGGCACCTACTGTTTTATAAGTAGACAAAATTGCATGCTAGAGCCTGTAAACGTTCTGCCGGACGTTTTGACACGTTTTGGATATCATTTCGATAATAGAAAGCTTTTAAATTTTTTTTTAGTAACGCTATTTCGGTGTTTGAATGCGACTTCTTAATGGCCTCAAAATGCTACTAGCGGTACGTAACATATTCTAGTTAATAGACAGTAAGTGCAGAATGCTAAACATTGTACAGAAACAGCTGTAAACTAATTTTAAATGCATCAGAATGGCACCTGCTGTTTTATAAGTAGACAAAATTGCATGCTAGAGCCTGTAAATGTTCTGCCGGACGTTTTGACACGTTTTGGATATTATTTCGATAGTAGAAACGCTTTTAAATTTTTTTTTAGTAACGCTATTTCGGTGTTTGAATGCTACTTCTTAATGGCCGCAAAATATTACTAGCAGTACGTAACATATTATAATTGCAGAATGCTAAACATTGTACAGAAACAGCTGTAAGCTAATTTTAAATGCATCAGAATGGCACCTACTGTTTTATAAGTAGACAAAATTGCATGCTAGAGCCTGTAAACGCTCTGGTGGACGTTTTGACACGTTTTGGATATCATTTCGATAGTAGAAACGCTTTTAAATTTTTTTTTAGTAACGCTATTTCGGTGTTTGAATGCGACTTCTTAATGGCCGCAAAATGCTACTAGCGGTACGTAACATATTCTAATTAATAGACAGTAAGTGCAGAATGCTAAACATTGTACAGAAACAGCTGTAAACTAATTTTAAATGCATCAGAAT
>CALNHX010012670.1:0-23336 GCA_940337035.1 Agriotes lineatus
CATAAAATGTAATAAAGATACCCATTAGTAAACGCTACGTCAATAGTATCCAACACAGTATTTGTATAATATCCTTAAAAGTAGTTAATTACCACACTTATGACAGATGGGTAGGAAATGTTACACCCTTAACTTATTTGTTTTAATAACTTTCTGTATTTACATTCCTAGACAAAGGTGAATTTTGGAAGTACACTCATGAAATTTTGGATATCAAAGGCCACTTTGCGTTTTTATATTTACTGAACAGACTATAGTTCCAAAATTACTATAATATAATGGCGTAAGTATTAGTGGCAATCAGAGATCAATTTCTATTTTAAATGATTTTGTTTGCCAAATACAAGATATGCGAATCTACAGCAGTAAAAAGATAACGCACGTGTAACTTTTGCTCCAATAATTTTGCTCGTCGCATTATATTACAGTTGGCCAAATCTTGATTGTTGCATAAATACAACGTAGGTGTGACAGCTTTATAAGGTCATTGATGAAAAATGAAGCTGTGATATTCTGGCAGGTTATTTTAGTCGGTATATCTACTTCAGGGAAGCGACCCTGCCCACGTGAGCTTCGACTCTCCCCCGCATCCCAATACCGGGAGGGAGCTGTGTCCCAACCTTAATCACACCCACAACCTATTTTTTATCCTTCCTATATCCCATACCTAAACTCACCAACCCGCCTGGCAAGCGTGGTGTTTTAAATGCTAAATACCCCTCATGGATCGATCAGGCTACCAAAGAAAAACGACATTGGCTATCGGAACTATAAACGTACGAACTTTATTAGGTGAAGACCGTCTCTATGAACTTGAAGAAGAACTCGATAAGATAAAATGGGACATCATTGGACTATTAGAAATAAGACGAAAGGGGGAAGAATGCATAACACTTAAATCTGGGCATATGCTATACTATAAAGGCTCAGAAAACGAAAGCCAGCGTGGCGTAGGTTTCATAATTAACAAAAAGATATCAGCACATATTCCAAATTCGATAACAAATCTGAGAGAGTAGCCTCGATAATCATTCGATTCTCCCCAAAATACAAAATAAAAATAATACAGTGTTACGCACCAACATCGACTCATACAGACGAAGAAATGGAAGCCTTTTATAACGAATTATCAGGTAACATAAATAAAGACAGCACTACCCACACTCTAGTAATTGGAGACTTTAATTCAAAATTAGGGAAAAGACAAGAAGAAAATGAAGAATATATAGGTAACTTCAGCTTTTATGAAAGAAATGAAAGAGGAAATATGCTTTTGGAGTTTTTAACAACACACCGCCTATATGAAATGAACTCCTTCTTCTCCAAAAAACAGCAAAGAAAGTGGACATGGATCAGTCCAGATCTAAAAACAAAAAATGAGATAGACTATATCTTGTCAAGCGAAAAACACATAGTGCAAGATGTAACAACTCTGAATTCATTCAATATATATAGTGACCACAGGCTATTAAGAGCAAAAATTTTAATAAACACAAAAACGAAAAGACGGTCGTTGAGAAAACAAATAACAAAGATTGATACCGAGAAACTGAAACGAAATGCCTTAGAATATGAAAAAGAGATCAACCAAAAATTGAAAAAAGAGAGTGGAATTCAAAAGATATAAATAAAATGAACGATATCATTACAGATGCAATGAAGGAAGCAGGAGAAAAATTTGCTAAAATGAGAAATTCCAAGATAGAAAAGCTAAGTCAAGATGCTAAAAATAAAATAGAAGGAAAAGGGTAATTATTTAAAGAAGGTAAATATGAAGAATTTAGACAAATGGCAAAGGAAACTAGAAGGATGATAAGAAAAGATCCACAAAGCTATTACGAAATTGAAGTGGAAAAATTTATAGAGAAAAACAAGGGAATACAATGTCTTAGGCGAAACGGAAAACGACACATTATAACACTAAAAGATGAAAACAGAAAAGAGATAAGAAACTTGAAAGAAATTATGAAAGAAACAGAAAAATTCTACACGAACCTATATGACACAAAAACCCAACAACAAAACAACACTACAACCGATGATAGAAAAATAATCAACGTAGGTTCAGAAGAAATGCCAAATATAACAACTGAAGAACTAAGCTATGCATTGAAACAAATGAAGAACAATACAGCACCAGGAGAAGATGGAATAGTGATTGAAATGATAGAAGAGGGAGAAGAAGAGATTTTAACAAAAATACGCGATCTTTTTAACATATGCCTATCAATAGGAGAGATTCCTAAGACCTGGAATGGTGCAAACATGATATTACTGCATAAGAAGGGTGATCAAGCGTACTTCGAAAACTATAGACCAATAAGCCTTTTATGCCAGCTATATAAAACATTCACCAAAGTTATCACAAATCACATAACTAAAAAACTTGAAGATTATCAACCAATCGAACAAGCTGGCTTTAGAAGAGATTATAGTACAAGTGAACACCTACCAACCAGTGGCGTAACTATGGGGGGTGATATGGGTGTCCGAACACCCCCCAGAGGCTTTAGCAATAACTAAAATTTGTCTTAAACAAAAACTCTACAATTACATTTTAGTAATGGTACTCGTATAATTGAATATCAATTATTACATCCGGAATTCGGACTCAACCATTTTTAAAATCCGATCTCAACGAACCTTCTTCGGGCGCAGTGGCGTAACTACCGTATGTGCAGGGGGTGCAAAGAACCTCCGCGCCGAATGTATATAGGCGCCGCGGTAACGGAGTTTTTTGTGAAAATAAAAGTTTTCCTAGAATAGAGGTTCAAAGCGACAACAGACTATGATACGTGAGCGCCACTGGGCTCTTTTGAGTGCACAGTCTTTTCTCCTTTTGAGTAGATTAGAAGTTCCAGCTCTAGTGTGTGTTTGTGATTCTTAGATTGCATAGTGTATAGTAACATACTATAAATTCAAAGTTTTAAACCGCAAATTTCTGACGTTTGCCTCAGATGCAGAGGTCATAGAGAGTGCCAAATTACTTCAAACTAGTGATCGGCCGATACGGATTTTTTTTGCCGATACCGATAATCGGCCGATACCGATATTTTAGTTGCCGATACCGATATAATATCGGTATCGGCACTACATTTTTAAAAGGTCTGTAATTATTTAATATACGTTGATATAAGTAAAAATTGTCAACTCCGCATCGATGCGGACGTGACATGAACCAATTTCGGTAATTCCCCGACAGTGTCGTGGTGATTACCCGTTTTACAGAAAGTGTATTGTTTCATTGTTTGCGCCAGTGCACAGTGCTGCTGCAGTTGCTGCTCAGATAACGATTGTGTCGTGCGGTATTATAATATTTTGGGATTCAAATAAAAATAGATGGGAGAAAATAACGAAAATAAGTTTTTACATACAAATAATTAATAAAATGGTTGATCTGAAATTTGCCGATATATATCGGCACAATTTCGCCGATATATATCGGCACAATTTCGCCGATACCGATTATCTGCAAAATTTGCCGATATTGCCGATACACCGATATTTATATCGGTATCGGCCGATCACTACTTCAAACTACGTATGAAACTGATCTCGATGACGGCTTACTAAAGCAAATTGTACAACTTCGATCTTCGTACACAACTAGTATTAAATATTACTTATCAGTAAAGGAAGTGGGAGAAAAATGTCTGTCTAATCACACATCATTTGCTAGCTTTCCATATTTGTATACAGCTTATATCCTACTTTTTACATCCCGTTACTACAGCCTCCACTGAGAGAACTTTTTCTAAATTAAAAATTATTAAAAACTTTTTGCTGAGTAAGATGAGCCAAATACGCCTAAAGAGTTTTGCATTACTGAGTATCGGGAAAGTAAGAGCCAGTACTCTTGGTTTTAATTCACTGATAGATATGTTAGCTTTAGCAAAGTGTCGCAAAAGAGATTTTAATTAAAGTGCTATACCTACCTACATATTTATATATCCACTAGCTGGCCCGGCAACCGGCCCCCCAAAAATAGTTTGTCTCTGAAACCCCGTTTCACCACTATAGAGTTTTAATTTTATGTCATGTTTATCGTCTTGGACTTAAAAATAAATGCCATTTTCGCAATCAACGTTGCAAAAAACCGCAATAACGACACCCATATCGATTTTTAGGGTTATTTGCCCCATTTCACCTCCTAAGGAGTAGCGGACCCGACAGACGTTGTCCTGCCAGAACGTTGGTTTGCCTGCTATTGGCGGGTTTAGCAAACGTTTTTTCGATATTCGAATTTTCGATCTTTTTCATTTTAAAAAATATTGGGGGGTGGTGGGAGGGGGTGAAATTTTGGAGTTATATGTTCTGATATGCGAGAAATCTTCAAAAAATTAAAAGAAGAAATTCGTCAAAAAAAAATTTTAAAAATCCTAGAAACCGATTGCACCGCCACCTACCGGATCCAATTGTGAATCTATACCATCCAGGGACCGTCTCAAACACATACAAAAAATTTCATCAAAATCGGTCCAGCCGTTTAGGAGGAGTTCAGTCTCGTACACACGTACAGAAGAATTATATGTTTAAAGATATACGGATGGGGCCATAATTATATATAACAGCAATAAGATAACATGAACCACAAAATAGAATGCTTGAGTAAGAAAGAGATGACCATACAACAAAATTACTTTAGTAGGCACAATTAGTTGACATATGTCATAATTAAAGTGAGCGTCAAGCCTACTCGTATATTTGCTACTATGTTTATCTCTTTCTTACTCAAGCAATATGTGTTATTTTCTTGTTCATGTTATCTCATTGCTGTTATATCGAGAGATCCAAAAAAAAACTGTTCCTCAGCGGGCTGTGGAAATTCAACGTATGAATAATATGTTGGTGACACTGTACGTCAATGTCAAATTCGAGGTTATCAGGTTATGTTTTCCGTCAGTTTTGACATAAAATGACGCAAATTCTAACCTGCTAACCTCGAATTTGACGTTGACGTACAGTGTCACCAACATATTATTCATACGTTGAATTTCCACAGCCCGCTGAGGAACAGTTTTTTTTTGATCTCTCGTTATATAATTATGGCCCCATCGGTATTTTATTTTTCTTGTGAATTATTTAAATTTGTATTCCTTTTACGTGGTTTTTGTTTTTGTATTTTCCTATGTATTTTTATGTTTCATGTTATATTTTGCGAGTGTTTCATGTAGTGGTAAAATCTGTTCTACTTTATGGGTCGGAATCGTGGACGGTTACAGAACTGGTAAAGCAAAAATTGCAGGTGTTTGTAAATAGGTGTTAGGTGGCCAGTCATTATTTCGAAAAAAGATCTTTGGGACCGAACAAATCAGGTGGACATTAATATAGAAATTAGGAGAAGAAAATATGGATGGTTAGGGCATACGTTGTGAAAAAATAAAACTGAAATTTGCAGAAAAGTTTTGATTGGAAACTTTAGAGTTTCAGAAACAGAGGTAAAACAAGAGACAGGAAAGACTATAGCACAACTGAGCCAAAGAGCAAAGGAAAATGACAACTGGAGAGAAGATACGAATACCCTATGTCCCAATAGGCAATAATGGGATTATTATTATTATTATTATTATTATTATTATGTTATATTTAATAAAAGATTGAAACATCTAAATGTGTTTTATTTTGCAGTACTTAACCTTTTATGTCAAGAAAAGAGCTTATCAATTTTCTTTTAAATTTAAAGTGTTGCATGGCCAAAAATTACCTCCCCCCCCCCCCTCTTTTTTCCGAAACTTCTTGTCTACAGCGGCTATAATTTATTCTTGCACACCGGCGCCAAACCGTCGTGTTACGCCACTGTTCGGGCGTGATTACTCAGTTCAAATTATACCGGAAATGCCAAAATGTACAAAATCTTCCATATAAGACAGTAATGGATGCGCTACTTACGTGCAATAAGGACGTGTTGCTGTGTCAACCGCAACAGCTGAAAGATCATTCTCCACTTTAAAAATAATTAAGACTTACCTGCGAAATACAACATCGCAATATAGGCTGAATGGATTGGCAATGCTCTGCATTCGCAGAGAACTGCAGGTGAACGTAGATGAAATTATAAACGAGTTAGTAAAAAACCAAGAAAACTTGAATTACTGCTACAGTGCCTTCAGAAATGATCCAACGCTGAATAAGGACGTATGTAGACAACCCATTTAACAGGAGTTTGGTACTGCTGTAAACATTTTAGTTTTCGTGGCAGTGGCGTCCGAGTGGGTAGTGGGGGTAAACACTTTCTTGTGTTACCATTTTATTAATTTCTCATTCAGTGAAAATAAATAACACTCAAATCAACGTAGCTTTTATGTAAACAGTCTTAATTATTCAAAATCATAAACTTTTATTTCGCAAGGAATAAACTAAACGTAAATCGGAATAATTTTATACATTTTTTATCATAAACATTTTATTGATGCAAAGTTTATTCACGTGTCTTCATGTAAAGTGGAAAATCCAATGTCAATTATATGAATTCAATTTTCAGTTATTTTTAGGACAAAATAGTACATTTCACATGATAAGTAATTTGCCTACTTCTACCTTAAATTCTGTTTAAGAGACTAGCCCTGCTCCCGTCATCAACCGATAACAACTTAAGAGTTAACTGGAAAACAGGAAACACTTATCTTATTGTACTGAAGTTATGATGAATTGTTCATCACAGCCAACTGACAGCTGACTTAAAACACGTCACAACAAGTATACAGAGATTGTCTAAAAAAATGTTGAAAATGTTGATCATTATTTTGTAGACACAAATTAATCCGTCGTTTCATATTATCAAATAGTTACTAGAGCAAGTCCTCCTCACTCATATTTTCATTAAACCACTGGCAATATTGCATTCGTGATCTCCAATCATCTTCAAATAATTCTTGTACCACTGTTATCTTGTACGGATACACGTGGAGATTTTTTTTAAATCCTTATGACACGATCCAACAGAAATACCTAAGTATAAAGGAATATATGCATAAATTACGCTGTGAATGAGAAATTTATTGTTTACAGACCACTTTGGGCATCCAATGTGGAAACTAATTTCTGCTGGGTTAGTTGCATTCGATTATTAATGTCAGTTACCTTTTCATAAGTTAAAACAGTAGGTTGCCTGTTGATTTGCTTTTGCAGATGCAGTGTTCGTCTTTGAAACGGCAAATCAAAATCCACTTATGGCCATAAACCATGCTGATTTCGGGTTCCACTGCAAAAGTGAGCCATTACAATAAAAGCATCTAGTTCAGGTGTGAACGACATGTTTATAATTTGTAATCTAAAATAAGAAAATAACCTCAAAACTTCAAATTTGTTAACTAATGTATAATACTTACACCAAACTCAAATACGTTAATTAGAGAAATGATTTTTGCAAAAGAATAGTACGCTGAAACCGGCTGTCAACTTGGTACAACACCTTGCCCAACGAACGAACGCCAATGAAATATTTCAACGTCAAAATATAACACTACACGTGTAATCAACATCAAATAGTTAAAATAAATGGTGCCAAAATAATGACCATTCAAAAACGATTTAACTATTTCTTTATAGTTAAAATTACATTTAACATATTCAGAGGTTAGAGTTATTGCAAGGACAGGTATATCTTACAATTTTGTTTTACAAGCGAGCTAAGTTGTTGTTTATTTAGCAAATAATTATTTCTGAAATCTTTTGGTTAATAAGCAAATAAAATGCCACACTAATTATATTCACCTATTTAAATAGACGTCTGTCAATATCAGTTAGTAAATTTTTAAATGTAACTAGGTGGTCTACACTGCCAAGAAGTTAAATCGAGGCCCACCGCAAGTCCTGTAGAAATGAAATCAACTATACTTCATTTTTTTTATTGTTATTATAATGTTGATCACTCTCCCAGAACACCCCCCAGAGCAAAATCTTAGTTACGCCACTGCATCTGCATGAGAACACCAAACCGATTAGTATAAAACGAAGTATAAGACAAGGCGATACTCTCTCACCAAAATTATTTACGAATGCCTTAGAAGATGTTTTCAAAAAACTCCACTGGCAAGACAATAAAGGCATCCTAATAAATGGAAAAACACGCAATAACCTCCGATTCGCTGATGACATCGTTCTTATCGCAGAAACCCCTGAACAACTCCAGACTATGTTAACAGAGCTGGACAAAGCATCGAATGAAATAGGTCTAAATATGAATTTAACAAAAACAAAAATTATGTGTAGTAGGTCCCTAGAGCAAATAATAAAAATTAAAAACCAAGAATTGGAAGAAGTGGACAATTATGTTTATTTAGGACATACCTACGATAAAGCTTGGAAGGGAAAATAAAAAAATAGAGATTTACAGAAGAAGAAGATTAGCCTGGGCTGCCTTTGGAAAACTAAGTAAGACTTTAAAAAATAAAAATATTCCGATGCGTTTGCGTTCTCGAGTATTTGATCAATGTGTCCTACCCGTTTTGACATGCGGAGCTCAAACGTGGACTCTTAACAGAACTGTCGAGAATAAATTAAGGGTAACACAGAGCAATGGAGCAGCAAATGTTGGGCATAATGCTGAAGATCACAGAAAAAACACGTGGATAAGAGGCATAACAAAAATAAAAGACGTTGCCGAAACAGTGGCAGAGTTGAAATGGAACTACGCTGGCCATGTGGCTAGATATAAGGACGACAGGTGGACCAATACAATCCTAAAACGGAGGTCCTACTTGGGGAAGAGATCTAGAGGACGCCCCCCAATGCAATGGACGGATGATGTAAAAAGATCTGCTGGACTAATGCGGATCCGAGAGGCGCAAGATAAAGACAAGTGGCGAAGAATGAGGGAGGCCTATGTCCAGAAATGGACCGAAGATAAAGGCTGATGAGATGAGATGAGAGATATCTGCTTCTTTTAATAAAAATAATATGTAAATGAAAAGTGTGTTGGGTTCCGTACCTAAATTAATTAATAGCACAACCAAGTTCATTTATTCTGAGATTTATCAGAATGTGGCATTAAGATGATAAATAGAGTTGAATTACGTTACATTATGTGTATAACGTTCTACGTATATTCAAAATTGTTAGTATTCATGATAGTTTTCTCATTTCAAAGAAAATTATGATTTTTTTGCTTTTAAAATAAAATTTTATTTATCTTGCATTTATCAACAGATATATTTTACAACTCGAATAATAATTTCTATATTACAGTTGGTCAAGATCTATGCTGCAAGTGTTATTATTTTCACCTTTCTTTTAATGCCCGAATCGTGGAAAGTGTTCGCAATGGGTGTTTTCAGTTGGTTGATTGCTACAGTTGGAATGCAGTTTGTGTCATTAATGGGAATTGTTCAGGTAAAGTAACATTTTAAAATTAGGTATTTAATATTATATTATGTACAATTAACTTTAATTTGTATAGGTTGATATATATATATATATATATATATATATATATAAATACAATATAGTAAGTAACTTACATCTTGTTAAATAACTACACACGTTTATTAGCATAAATATAGAATTGGGAAAATATTATACTCGAGAATAATAATTACTACTACATGCAAAACATTTACTAATGGAAGAATGAGTGCTAGCAACTTTCATAAATTGATTTACAAAACATTTACTTTAGGTGTGCCTACATTCAGTAGGTACCTACTGATTATGTATAGCTCTCATCCGTTTTTTTGCCAGAAAGGAGCAGAATAGGTATTGTGTTACTGTGTAAATTTTGACATGGTGAAGTACTGCACCATTTGGGACAAACTGGCCAGTAGTATTCTTATATATGTATTATAATACATAATATATGTAATGCTAGTTCAGCATATGAATGTCTATTGAAGTTATACAGATTGGCGGTGGATAATAATATGTGAACATAGGCAATCAAATGAGCTATATGAAAATAATATTTAGTAGGTATTCTAGCATTAAAACATTATCAAGGTGTTTTGTTTTAAGAAAAAGCTAATTTTATGATACTAGATTTGAAACTACGTAACTCTAGTTCTGCCTAACGCATGTAAAGCACATAAACTGTATTCTAGCTCATTTGACTGTCTATGTTCACAGTATCCACCACCAATCTGTTTGCGAAGTGAATATTTTAAAAGCAGTACAGGAAAAAAGAATTAATTTCAAACAGAAAATGTAACTTGATGTTTTCTATTTTCAGAAAAAGTCTATCCTTCTGCAGCCATATTTTGTCGTCCTCTTATTGGAACCATTCATTCTGCTAATATTTACCGTATATTTATGTATAACTACTGGGTTGGTCGGCTTCTTAGTAGTTGAAGCTTTTGTTGTTCGTAAGTATATATTTTAATAGTGTAATTACAACTTTTCAAGCATGAAACTGTAGAAACAAGACTATTTTGCCTAACAAAAGCATGGCTTAGCTTGTACTTCTGCTCTAACATTGCAGAGGTATCTTTCTCATATTATGCATTTAGCTAGTAAATGTAATTTAAGTTAAGAGTAAAATAAAAGTTTAAGTGTATTTAAGAAAGTTTGAAATTATGTAATTCCTTGAAATAAAAAATGCTGATTTCAGCCTCTCTTTTATACTACACTTTCTGTAGATATTTCCTAAACAATATTTTAGAGCTAGTATAATAAAACACTTCGTGCTTTTTCAGCTTTTTCAGCTGTCGATATATACTCTGCGATGTGTCTTAGACGCTCATACAAGAAATATCTCCAGCGAGAGGAAAATCTCCAATCAACCGGTGAAATTTTAGAATTTTAGAAATACCTTGTGGGACCCTGACCAATAACCAAAGCCGTAACTTCAACATCAGGGTCCAGCCAGGGTGTCTGAAAAAAAGAACAGTACACCAGTATTTTTCTATATCCCATAATATTATCTATCATTTCTCTTTTTTTGTGACTCGCAAATACATACAAAGTAAGGTGCAGTAAATTGAGGCAAATGTAAACACTACTGATATGATTAGTTTTTCATGCCACTTCAAAATAAACTCTGAAAGATGGTTAGCACTTGTCTCACGTTACCTTCTACCTTCTAAAATTTCTAGATGTAATACTTATTTTCTCACCCTACCATAGGTAAGAAACTAAGTATTAAAACACCTAGAAATTATTGAAGTAGGGGTTGTAAGGGCGTGGATAGGTGCAATTGAGCCCCCCACACGAATCATTTCATTTGGGGCTTACACCTTGAAACCCCCATTAAGTCGGCGCCTACGCAAGCAACCATATTAGTAATAATTATTATATACATAATTCATTGTTACTAGACTGTTAAGGAAGTTAGAATATATTCATGCTTTTTCTGTTTTCAGTATTAATAATTTTAGTCGTGATGCGTTTTCTATGTATTATGTCTTCTATGGCAATATCAGGAAGCTGTGGAAAAAGAACCTTGGCAGTATTTATAGATTTCTACACAAGGTGAATTAAAATCCGTTCCCCACCGGTGTGGTATGTTGGAGGGTGAATTTTGACTCGCACTGTATAATACAAGGTTTGAGCTATGTAAATTAGATTGGTTTTCGTCCTCTTTTTAGCTCAATCGTTGGCTAATAAGGAAAAGAGGTTATCTAAATAGCATTATTTCATTGGATTGAGTCAACAACGGTTAGCTTAAAATTCTTTAAATTTAAATTTAAAATATTTTAAGCTTCATACCACAGTAGAAAGAGCCATAAGACAGTTTTCTTGTGTAGTTAGTAAGCAATGTACAGGTCCATTTGGAAATCAGAATGATTTTACTGTTTATTTACCATTTAGAAAAACTACGTAACAAATTATTGTACATGGAATATGTATTTAGTAATAACGCAGCAACTATTTGTAATATATGTTTCATGTAAAATTATAGATATAGTGATTCAATATAATATTACATATTATTTAACTTTATTTTTACTGCACACAAAGTTTCCAAAAAGCTGGGCAAAACTTTTTGGGTGTATTCCATACATCAAAAATAGAAACTATGTTATTCCTTACTAATAAATCCCAACTTTCTATTTTGTATCTAAAAAATTAAAATGTTGAAAGCTTGGCATGCTTCGTGGTCACCTAATAGTCATCCAGGAAAGTTTTGCATTGTGCAATCTGGAGCCGAGGTACAGTGATCTGTCTGTAAATGGTACGATTGCTTGTTGAAACCTGTATCTGTAAGCAAATTGATAAGCTTCTTCTGCGTGTTACACTCGAATAGTCAAGCCATAAACAGTGTTGGATTGGGAGAAGTAACCGGCATGAAAAATTCTTGATGCGCCGACTTGTTATTATTCTAATATATTATTAATTTCTACAACAAAGAGTTTTAAATATAAATAGATACGACAAAAATGTACAGATAAATCTACAGTGTTATCTTTTTCACAGAGGTGCTTGTATTTGCCATCGTATGAATAACTTGATCATCGTTAAAATTTACTAAAATGTTTCTCGATTCATATACTAATTAAAGCAGTGAACTTGTTCCTTAACCTATTTTGTATATATTGTTAAGGTGATTAGTTCCACTTTGTGTGCCCAACTTATGTTATAATTGACTTACACCTTTACTTTAGTTTTTTTTCAATGAATTCTTTTTAAAATAGAATTGTTAATTAATTTATTTGCCTTATTTTTATTATGGATAATCAAAATTATTTACTGCTAGCCTCAGTAGAACACTTGACTGAAAATCAGGTCGGATTCTTTATAATCTAGATTGCTTATATTCTGAAATTTCTTATTTTATATGACAACTCAATACATCTGTCAAGTAACACTTCAAACTAGTTTTGAAAAATCAATTACAAATATTTTTTCGTTACCTTTGTCATTCCACAATCTCAAATGGTAAGTCCTCCCTTAATTAAAATTAACTCACTTCACTCTTTTCTTTCAATTCTTACTTTAAATACCTGAATTCTGTTACCTGTTATTGGACTTAACACTCTCCTTTACCAAGCCCAATGCATCCAGCTCTGCGATTCACTACATTACAAGAACTGCTCCACTCAAAGCCACGGTGAAGGCTTCAACAGACAACCAACTGCCAAGACGTCCAGAATCCGGATCCAAATCAACACAGGAACCCAGGAACACACGGAAACAGCTCGCCTTTTTAAATCAGCATCTACACCTCCACCTCAGTATGCGTCCAAATCGACCTCACCTGTAGATGTGTTTACTCTGATGCTGAACCAAATCACAAGTATGAAGCCTGCTACCACCCGGCATCACAAACCTTGACCAGATGCAAGTCACAAGATGTCACTTGACAAACCCCAACAAATACGCTCACTCGGCTAATGATGTCGATGTAATCCATGTCTTTTGTAAACCATTCCTTGTTATCCGATTCAGTAGATGCAATGTAATTCCATAATAAACTCAATTCAGCATTCCCTTACTTTTATTTGCCTTTGTAGATTATAACTGTATAATATTGGTCTTCTCACCACATTCTTATCTTCATCCATCTATAGTCTGTTTAGTAAACATAAAAACACAAAGTGGCCTTCGATATCAAAAATATCATGAGTGTACTTCCAAAATTCACCTTTGTCTAGGAATGTAGTTACAAAAAGTTACTAAAATAAATAGGTTAAGGGTGACATTTACTACCCATCTGTCATACTCATAAATGTTGTAATTAACTACTTTTAAGGATATTATACAAATACTATGTTGGATACTATTGACGTAGCGTTTACTAATGGGTATCTTTATTATATTTTATGAAACTTCAGGCTAGAATTCCTAGAAAAATATCTACTTTGACACGGACAATGAGAAATATTAGATGTCATTTTTAAATTCAAATCTGCCAGTATGCAGGCGTGCAAACCTTTATAAAACAAAATACAGAATCCCTAGTAGAAAAATATATGCACATGCCAACTTCAAAAAAATTTAAATGTTTTTGTGTTTACTGAATGCCCTATAGTCTGCTAATCTTCTTCTTTTAACATTTTACTTTTATTCTTTTTCACCACGCCAATTTTATTTCAAATTTTAACCCTTTTATTTACCAAAATATTTTTACAAACACTTTTATAAAGGGGTTTAGTTCTTAATTTCAAACGCTACAAATTGTATTACCTACATAATTTTTGTTACAAAAAACTTTTTTTTTTAATCAATAAGCTATCTCCTTAGCAATCTAGCTTATTTTTTACTGTCCAACACACTATTCAAGTTTTATTATATGTCGAATACCTACTATGTTAAATAGTATATTTCGAAAAAGTATTTGTCAATAACTTCCATTTTCATTTCAGATATTAAATTAACTTAAAATCCTACTGTTTACCAATTAGTTTCATTTAATTAAATTATAAATTCTATTTCTTTTTTAAATACGTCTTAATAATTTTGATATCCATTTCACATCTAAATTCATCTTTGTAATTTTTAATACTGTATTTTAATCTTATTAATCTGATTTTAACTCCCTGTACCAATACCATAACAACTTGTGTACAAGATAATGCTAAAATTACTTTATATGCTAAAAAAATTGTAAGTATGCCTTGGAATATAGGTTATACTGTAACAAAACTCGAAATTTAATGTTTGCATGAGTAGCATTGTAATGTTTTACTGCTTTTATCAATATGCATTCAGTTTTTGGCGACTTTTTTAAAGCGACGTAGCCCAAAGGAAATACTATGTACAAATGTTAAAAATTAGGATAAAAAACACCTACTCATTGCTATCAATATTTTTTTTATGTCGAAGAAATTTTTTATTAGGCTTTGACCAACTTAGTCATAAATTAAATCGAAGGCCGCAGTTTTAAACTTATTTTGTGCCATTGCTACAGGATTTCTTTAATAGCCAAATTAGATTGGATAAAAAATAATATCCTTGGACTCAAATTGGATGTTTGCTCAATTTGTAATATTTGTGTGAGCTTACGCTCGCTGGCTTAGTCGAGTGACCCAAAAATCCACAAACAACACTTGTAGGTAAATTCCCACAAACAAACAAAAACAAACACTGGTAAAAAAAACAACTTATTTATTCGGTAAAATGAACGGACAGGCATTTCTGATCGCGAAGACGGGTCAGTTCCAATCTTGCCCCAGTTTGAGCCGAGTTGAAGAGTCCCTAACAAGTAGGGGGTGGGAGATGAATACGTGTGGCCAATGGCAAGCTTAAACAATATTATTTGTGGCTTCCAAAATATTTTCAAAGTCTCAAGATTGATCTGAACATGTCTGCGATGCCTCCCGGTGAAGCTGCTTCGGAATGTTTAACTCTATTTTGCAACCGTTTATATTCAATCGTGAGTTGTGGGTAAGATAGTACCAAGCACGATTGGTAAAATAATTTGGTAGCAAGCGCCACCTGCACGAATGGTTACGGTATTGGTGTAACCAAACGTTTGCGCTAACTCGGGAAGGCCGTAAGTTCACTTCGATATTTGTTATACCTCGATATTTGTTATACCGGGCAGGAACCTAATAATTTAAGATATTTATTGCTCTAGGCGCCACCGCCTTTAAAAGTGATAATACAGGCTTGTTGCTTAAAAACGGAAATGGAAACAATCCTCTTGAGTTTCGGTAGTGCTCGTCTCCAACGATCAGTGTGCAGCTACATCGAACTTATCTTGATTGAATTCCTTGCAGCCGCTAAACTCCCTTAGACACAAACAAATCTTATGATAAAGATGGCATGCAACATCCTAAATGAAATAAAGAGCACGACTAATTTAATTTAAGTATATTAAATTTGAATATATGCATGTAGGTATTTAATATAAACTGAAGGGTATGGAAAGGTATATATTGTTATGATACAAGCTTAATATGGTTTGAATTAAAATTTGTTAAAACACTGGGGTATTACAATGGTTTGGATTTATTCAGGGATAAGGCAGCTTTGTATTTGAAACATAACTATTTGAAAAGTACAGGTGGATTAAAAATAAAATAAAATTTGATAAAATACAATTTAAAAATCAATGACAAATGTTAATAAGATAATATTTAGTAGGTTGAACTCAAATTAGATAAGACTAGAAGGCATAAATAGGAAAATGTAGTAGTTAAGAAATTTGTTTCGGATTATTGAAAAATAACAAACTAAAAGTATGTAGAAAAACGATTTCGGTCAATTAAAAATATTAAATATAACCCTGTTTTATTGAGAAAATGTTTGGCTGAGATAAAAAGGGTAAAATCTAAATCTACGTGGTGAAATAAAATGAAATATTAACAAATAATTAAATGAAGTGAAGAATTAGTAAAGAAGATAATTGGTATGTGGTGAAAACCTAATGGAGAGCAGAATTGTTATATAGAAGTAAATAATTGAGGACTCATATTGGGACAGCTTTATTTTGGGTATTGCATTTGACATATAACATGAATCAGATGGGATTACGTTTATTGTTGACTGGAACTTCAAAAAGGGTGTCATCCGAGAGAGGAGGTGAAATTAAGAAGTTAGTTGCTGTGGCAGGTGGATGTCCAGGTTTGCTCTGTTGGCTGGTTGCTGTCACGAATTTTGAGTTTCCTGATATTGGACGATTGCGACGTGTGGGCTGTCTGTGAGTAGTGCATTACAGGAAGGTACTGTACTTACTGTGTTTTTACTTCCCTCGTCTGAAAGATGAGTGAAGTATTGTAATCACGAAAAATTTACCTTCCCAGATTTTTTCAGATCTTCACGTTTCAAGGTCCCTAGATGACGAAAAGGAGGTTTTCTTAATTCCGTCTGTCTGTCTGCCTGTCTGTCTGTCTGTCTGCTGGCAGTATAGCTCAAAAACTATTTGTCGGAGGAAGACGATATTTTGCATAGATATTATATATATACCTCGCATGAAACCGGTACAATTTCATATAAATATATACAGGGTGAGCACCTTAAAGAAATTAAATTTTGTGTATTTTTGGGTTAACCTTGAAATAGAAGGAAGTAATAACTTTCACATAGGTCAGGCTTTAGATTTTCCGAAGATACACTTAACCGATAGAGGACACTGTCACAAAAAGTAAACACATTTCAACAATAACAGCGTTCTGTTCAAGAGGGGTGCGCGCCGGCGTGTTAGCGTAGTTCGCTTTATCGATGCAGATAGGATCTCTATGTCGGGGCGCACTGCAGATGCGGCGGGTTCAAACCCCAGCGGGATAAATTTTTTAAATTTGAAAATGTATAAAAGTTTATTAAAAACGTGAAAATGTTTTACTCCTAATTTAATTTGATTTTTAAAATTATTTAGTGTCACAATGTTGACGGGGCAAGTTCTGGGTAAAGCCTTTTACAGATTTCATTAATATTGTGTGTCAAAAGATTGAGCATTTGTCATTAAAATTTGAAAACTGTTTTGACATTTGGTTGAATGGAATGAAATATTAGAAAATCAATTTTTCAGAAACAAGTAAGTAGATAACAGAACCCACCCCTGTACAGTTTTTTAAGGAGCTAATTAAAAAAGTAATTATTGACATTATCCAAAAGAGGGCAGTTTCTAATTAATATATTTGAAAGTTCTGCACATTCAAAGGCACAACAAAGTATAGCCAGTGCAATATATATTTGACGATAAGGGGTCAAACTTTATCATACAAGACTGTTATCTGAGACCTAGCTGTTATCCTTTATCTAATAGACTTGTCCGTCCGTCCGGGACGCTGTTTCAGCAGGCAAACCGTAAGAGATAGAGAACAAAGTTATTAAAGTTATATGTTTGGAATGGTCATGTCAGCTCAGGAACGGAATTTCAGTCACGTGACACTTCCGGTTTTCAAGAAATCACAAAAAAGACCGTTTTTCAAATAAAACGCGTATTAAATAAAAATGTTTCAGCAGCCAAACGGAGCTGCGACCCTCTGCGCCTTAAAACGTCGATCGGTTAGGCAACCACTTTGACACCTTCCAGGTCTGGGTACAGTTTTTATTTAATACGCGTTCTATTTGAAA
The DNA here is from genome assembly GCA_940337035.1 of Agriotes lineatus. NCBI lineage: Eukaryota > Metazoa > Arthropoda > Insecta > Coleoptera > Elateridae > Agriotes > Agriotes lineatus. The sequence goes on from CALNHX010012670.1 coordinate 17,890, forward strand.
AACGGTCTTTTTTGTTTTTTTAAATGAGACATTTGTCTCACTGGATTGCTTGTCATTGATAATAGATTAACGTTTAGAGAGCATTATGACAATACTGCTACGAATTGTAACAAACTAAGTGGGTTTATCTTGAGAATAACTAATATAAGACTTCTAAAAGCCCAATGGGTGCATTTAAATTTTTTGCAAGCCTCGTTAGAAGCAAACTTGAGTATGCTTCTATCATGTGGTCACCATATTACAACGTTCATTCAAACAGGATTTAAAAGGTTCAGCGCTATTTTTTCCTTATGTTATTGATATGGTCTTAACCGACAATTATACGTATTTATATCAGGTCCGGCTTATACATTTTTAGATTGATACCTTGTCAAGCAAAGGTATGACTTGATTTATCTGCATAGAATTTTAAGCAATAGTCCCCAAACCTCACAGTTGTCAGATATTTCACTTGATATCTTATCTCGTACGCGGAACCATATCGTATTTGACATCCCGACTGTAAAGTTGATGTATATCGTTTGTAATATCTAAAAAGTTTCCTTTTTACTTCCTTTTACGATAAAGGAAGTATTAGTTCATCCCAAAAATTCTAAATTGGGTTTTCAACAGATCTTCACGTTTTAGAGTCTCCTGAATCCAAAAAACATGTTTTTGTTCATTGGCCTGTGTGTCTGTCTGTGAACAGAATATCTCAAAAGCGAAAAGAGGTATGGTGTTGAAAATTCATATATAAGCTTTGTGTACTATCTAGATGCGATAGAAAGCTTTTTAAGAAAATGGCATAACCGGAAGTATGGTGTTTACTCTTGTAATGTTTCAGTTTTTTCAATTTTCTCAAAAACGGCTAACGATTTTTGTCAAACTTTACATTTTTAATGCGTATTGATATGAGATAGGTGATTTTCCTAAGGCTCTATTTTGTACGGTTTCTCTAGAATTTATAATTTTTGGCAAATGCTTAAAAATTAAAAATTAAATTTTTGGCTAATTATAAGATCACTGTAAAAGGAAATTGTGTGCGTGTATCACACCAGATTTTTTCTTTTGTTAACAAGCTGTGTACACTGTGTTTTGGATTGATGACTTGTTACGGTATAAAACTCTTTTCTTGCGACACCTCGCCACCATACTTATCACGTCCGTGAAACGTCACCACTTGCCCTGGTATTCTCGGAAACAGACTAATAGCCACGGCTGAATACGCTCAGGGAGATGGGCGTGGTCCTATGAACTAGAGTCCCTGTATATTAATAAGATAAAGAGTTGGGACGTGTGGAGCCAATGTCAAAAACCATTTGATTTTCGTTCAAAGTATTTTCGTTTGTTAACATTCAGTTTTTGTTTGATTTGGCAAATAATGTGCGTGATAAGAGGCAAGTCAATTCTTCGATTTGGCATTGTCATTATTTTTAGCAATAATTATTTATTAATGAAAACATATTACATATTAGGTATGAAGAGACTTTAATTGCTTCCAGCGGTTGTCAATTCCAGCTAACATAAACATTAAAGCACGAGTAGCAATCACAGTATGATTCGAGAGAGTAATCTCTCCAACAAATTTATCAGAAGACACGTAGTATATCTATGCACTCTTTCAAATTCATTTCGTTCAGTGTAATTATAGGTACCCACTTCCTTAGTTTAAAATAGTACCTACCTAGTATAGTTAAAACTTGGTCTTAATACCTTTCTATAATCTTTTGTAGCTCACAGATATTGTAGTCACTGAAATTTTGTTAGCTACTGGTCTCCTCTGAAATGCTGATTATACAAGCGAGACCTATCTGTACTTTAGAATTTCTTCTTCCACTATTTCTTTCAGTGTTGATTTCTTGAGAAACCTCTGAAAATAAAATGCCTGATTTGTTCTATTTTTACAATTAAAAGCTGAGCAGCTTGTCATAGGGACAGCAAATAAAGTTAAATATTTCGTTATTCAGTTTGAAAAACGGGTTGTCAAATTGTATAAAAACATATACTCTATAAGATTGGGCGTCACGGGATTCGGTATTTGAATCTGTGTCTGACTGAACCCCGAAAGCCAAATGGGGTAGAATATGGGTGCAACTTTGACACTCCTTGAAGCCGGCAGCCGGAGCGCTTGAACCTACCTTGACGCTTACCAGGGTCCGCTTTACATCAATCTTACAATAGCCGCCAATCGGGCGACGTTATGGAAGGCTTACTCTGAAAGCTCACATGCAACTCAAAGAAAAAATGCAGCGGGAACGTTTGACAAGTGAGTTTATTTACTTTCACACATATACTACATAGAGGGGGGGGGGGTACATAACTAAAGCGCATAAATAGGATAGATAGAGGCAGTAAATCTAGCTCAACGAAAAGATGTTGGCGGAAGGCCCTGTATATAACTAGGATGCCTGCACTGTTTAATGCATAATAGGGCGACACATTCAATGTTAGTTAATTTAGCGTGGGCGGCTTACGTCTAGTACAAATACCTTATCACATAGCTTCGCCTGCGGTGTTTGAAGCGACGTCCGGCAAGCGGCTTGCCTCCCAAAGTTGCTACAAGCAACGGGAGAACTCCAACGGACTCGAAGGGGGGTCTAAGATGGTGCCATTCCTCAGGGGTCCCCAAACCGGGGTCAATGATGCAACCAAATGCGACGGGACTTACACATCAAACTCGCCAAGGGTGGCAGCTTCCGGAAAGAATTCCCGCAAGGGTTGATGGCTCCAACGGCCCATAGCGACAAGAGATACGGCTGGCGTAATATCGAAGAAGCACCCGACTCCCTTCAGGCTCCAAAAACACCCACACAGCACCGCTTGCAGTCCTCAACGAGGCCTGTGACCAACTGCCACAGCAGGAAAAACAATTCGCACGCACTCAACGGCCGCCACCCCGAGGGGAACGACGCTGGCCGCGCGCCTCAAAGCTCAGCTGCTCGCTTCTCGTACCGGGTGCTAACTGACTCACAAAACCACGCTACGCTGCAGCCGAGAAAACAAAAATGGAAGGGGTTGCTGCAGCTGTGCACCGTACATCCCCCCTCTCTCGCACTCATTGGCGTTGTTTGTAAAATACAACTCGGGGAATATTGTAGAACGCGACTCTAGACAAAATCAATATTCAAATCTCGCTACACGCGGTTGAGCCCCACACCTGGCACGCTAGCTTCCAGGAATTCTGGTAGGGCTAGCGCAAACCAACAAAAGCGGACTATGCAGGGTGCGCTAAGTCACTAAAAGCTTAAATAAAATACGAAATGTTTAAATTCGAGCGAAAAAATATGAAAAACCTATATACCCAAGGGGTCGTAATTTAGAAAAATATGCCAAGTAGCCGTACATTCGTACACTTTGAAAATTTCATGACAGACTGATTAATTTGTTTTTTTCTTATTATGTATGGGTTTGTCATCAGGCTGATATGTGTACCTAATTTAAATAAATAAATAAACGGTCTACGTGCCAAATGGATTACCAGAGCGCTCCCAGATGATCCGCCAAAAATTAACGACAGAAGTAATTTCTTAATAAACTGCTACGGTTGCCATAAGCCGCCATTATCAGCGAGGGTAAATTCCATCAATCGAAAACCACATATCCGCAAAACAACTGAAAATTCTAGGGACGCTAACTGCTGGCCATCATAGCACAAAGAGGATAGAACGCGAAAACAAAAGCCAAGCCATGTTCGCTTTCACGTACCGATAAAACAAAATGCAACCGGGAGGGACGCGCGCGAAGTTCAAATTACGCTCCAAATGCCCCGAAATTAAATAGATTGTACTCATAGACCTACAAACTTATAGAGACGTAGTCAGATCGTTACAGCTTGTCAAATAACTGACCATTTCACTGTACACCATACACACTTAAAATTAACAGTACCTTTAAGAGTTTAGAAATTGCTGCCTTACGTTCAACGAATTGCTGGCGCTGGTGCACTTCCAGTTGCTGCCGGAATGTTTCTTAGCTGCGGGAGGGAAGACTTTATCGACCAAGGGTGTATCTTTGCCAAGTGTGACGCTAGTAATTGTCAGGAGGTGAAATGGAAGGCGTACTTTTCGGCAACCGGGCTTCCGTAACGAAAAGGCGGACACATTGGGAGTCCAGTCATTAATTCCGCATGAAACGACTTGGTGATTAAATCCCCCGATATGGACTCTCGGCCGCGTTAAAATTCTTAACGTTCCCCGAATGACTTAAGACCCGTTTACAATAGCCACTTGTTGTGAAGGGAAAAAGGCAAAAATCAACGGCACCAACGAATGTAACTTCACAAGTCCAGGCACTACGAGATTCTTAAGTTAGCGGGCCCTAGACGAATTAGGATAAATCGCCAGGAGCCGCGGGAGCACAACAACTTTATTTAGGCTTGTCGACTATACTGCAAGAAGACTTGAAGGTGACTAAATGCAAAAACGAGGTAACCCAGTGTTGCCAGATCGAATAAACATTATTATCGTACGACAGTAGTAAAAATTATCGTACATTATCGTACATTTTATCCTATTATAATATTTTGGATGGTACATAACAAAATATAACTACAAGATCAAACTAATTCTGAAATAAATTCCATAAGTTCTAATAATTAAACCGCTAATCGATAATGCCTGCGGGATGCATTTTTTGTGAAAGATGCAAGTCGAAAGTGGGCATGTGGAAAGTCGGTGATGTATGTAATCAGCATATTATCATAAATAATAGCAGCACCGAATTAAATTTTAGCATCTTGTGGTTAATACCGGTTCAGTAAAAATATCTGCATGTAACTATCATATCGATGATACGGTCAATATTAGTACTTATCTGCCAAATTTCTGAGAATTTTCAATAGTAGCCAAATTATCGTACATTTTGCCATTATCGTACATATGCTATCGTACATCGCACGACTGGTAAAATTATCGTACAAAAACGATAATTATCGTACATCTGGCAACACTGAGGTAACCTAATGCCAAAGCTGAACGGGTGGATCGTCACGTACGCCAAAACGAGTTGAAACCTGTCGCTGGAAGCCGCCTGAGTGGCATCGAAAATTAGTTACAGTAACTACCTGAGCGAAAAACGCAACACGGGACGACCGCTATTGTTTAGTAGACAAAACGCTAAGTGATGCTTACACAGAACAGAAATGATCATGCAGAGCTCGTATTTGCAGGATTCTGCCTTATCACGATAGTGAAGCAGATGTCGTTAGTTATATCGTAAATCAACTACATTTTGCAGAAACTACTAACATTTTAAATTATCCTAAAACAGTGGTTGTACGTTCAATCTTCTGATTTCCTCATTTCTTATCCCGTTTCTCGTGGTAACACCTTCAATTTTTCTTAGGATGCGCATTTCACACTCCTGAAATCTGCTTCTTTGGCATTTGTTCAGAACCCAAACTCACTACCGTTTAATAAGGATACCGACATTGAACATTTATCTTAAATTTTCCTATTGGTCATAATTGA
>CALNHX010012671.1:0-23334 GCA_940337035.1 Agriotes lineatus
AAATATAAATTTGGATTTACTCGTTGTTATAGTTATTTCAGTGTGAACCACGAAACAATGAAATTAGTAAAACAAAAGATAACTTTAAGTGTAAAAAATCATGATTTTGAGAAGGAAAAAGTATCGAAACATGGTTTCCTTCTACCATCAACTATACGATGCATAATAATTGGTCCTTCAAATTGTGGTAAAACAAATGTAATGCTTTGTTTAATAGAAGATGAGAATGGACTGAAATTTGAAAACATCTATATTTACTCTAAATCTCTGAATCAACCAAAGTATTTATATTTAAAAAAACTGATAAATTCTATAAAAGGAATAGGGTTTTATACATTCAGCAGCTGTGAAGATATTTTAGAACCTTCAGAAGCTAAACCAAATTCGATATTTATCTTTGACGATGTCGCTTGTCATAATCAAGAGAAAATTCGAGAATATTTTAGCATGGGCAGACACAATCACATAGATTCCTTTTATCTCTGTCAAACATATGCAAAAATTCCTAAGCACTTGATAAGAGATAACACTAACACTCTGATACTCTTCAAAGAAGATGAACTAAATTTACGACACGTATTTAACGATCATGTTGGTACTGATATGAATTACGAAAACTTGTGTTTAATATGCTGGCAAGAACCGTATGGATTTTTAAATATTTTTAAAGAATGTAAAACCAACGAAGGTAGATACAGAAAGGGATTTGATTATTATATATACCTCGATTAACATAAAAAGAAAAATAGTAAGAAACGGATCTTCAAGTTGATAATATCTGTTGAAACCTGTTAAAACCTGTTTAAGCTGATGCAAAACCTGATTGATATAAAATGAATTCTAGTGATAAAAAAGTAAAACAGCAGTTAATAGCTTAACGTAAAATCATTAAAAACAAATTTTATTTAATTAAACATGGTATGGTTATGCAAGAGAAAATATTTTCTCCTATTACAAAACATTTAAAAACTATCGAGAGCAAGTTAGAGGATCCTAGAAAAAAGTAAACAAAAATCATAAATTTAAATTGGAAGATGATAACTACTACAGTGATGTGGATTATGAAGATGTGAATCATAATTTGTATGGTATTAAAAATGAAGAGCTGCCAGTAATAGAAGGTGAACAAAGTATTATGTTATATACAGAAACATCGCAAAGTAAGCGCTTGAAGAAATTAAATAATCCTTCTCCTTCTTCATCGTTCTCAGAATTAGGTTCTAAACAATCTATCGTAGAAAAGACTTTAGAGAATGAATCGGAAGATGAATATGAAGAAGCTCAAGCAACAGCAGCATTTAAACTCGCTGACAAGTCATTCTCAGATTATTTAGATCAATATGAACCTTTACCTAGAAAGTACATACATGAGATAATAAGGGATGAAAATAACGAATTTGATCATAAGTATGGTATCAGACATGATGAAATTACCGAAAAGTTTTATATAGGTGATTCAATAGTTCATATAGATGGCTCTGACAGTTGTAAAAGAAAAAAAGTATAAAGGAACACAAGGATTGTATGAATTATTATTTAAAAAACGTCCCTACAACTATCCACTTAATGATGAAAATACAAATAAAAAAATTGTTGACAAAACAATCGCAAACAGACGGTATTACAAAAGTACAAACCAAATTGATGGTAGTAAACTAGCAAAGTATAGAGAAATAATTGCACCTATAAGTGGAAAAGGGTTGTTGATGAAAGTAACCAATAACCCAATTGATTATATTCATTGGGACAATCAAAATGAACTTGTGGAAAGATTACGTTTACTAATTGCATCTCAAGAAGCTGGTCATACAGGACACCAAAACGAAATAAATACGATCTTCGAGGAATTAAGAGAAGCTAGAATCATTGTTTAAGTGTACAAAAAGATGCCATCAAAGAAACTTAAGTGCTCCGAAAATAAATAAACCAAACTATGTAACCGATGTGAAACGACAAGTTGAAGAATTGCATAAAAATGCGCGAATTAATTTTAAACGACGTAGGGTCATTATAAAATCGTTATATGATTTATTTCAAGCTGATGTTGTCGAAATGATTCCATATTCAAAGGAAAACAAAGGTTATAAATACATATCGGTTGTAATTGTCTTTCAAAATTTGTTTGGGCATTTCCTTTGAAAACCAAATCAGGTTTGGAGGTTGCAAGAGCAATGGAAAATGTTTTCAAAGCAGAAAAACCAAATCATTTACAAACAGATCTAGGAACAGAATTTTTTATAGATTTTAAAAAAGTTTTACACAAATTTCATGTATCTCATTATCACGTGTTCAGTGAGAAGAAGGCTTGTATCGCAGAGAGAGTTAACCGAACACTTAAAAATTTGATGTGGAAATAATTTAGCTTACAGGGAAATTATGAATGGATAAACATGCTGCCAAAAATTGTTGATAGATATAATAATACAAAACATAGAACAATAGGATTAAACCCTGTAGATGTTAAGAAAAGAAACGAAAAGCACTTGTTACAAACAGTTTACAATCACATAAAACAGGTCGATAAACATTCAAAGTTTAAAGTAGGAGACAATGTTCGTATATCCAAAATACGCAAAATACTTGCCTAAGTGGTCTACCGAAATATTTACAGTTAAGAAAATAAAATTAACAAAGCCCACAACATATTTACTACAAGATATGAATAAACTGCTCGACTACAGGTCTAAAGAGTAGCTTCAGCACTGCGAAAACATTAAGTATTATAGTGCACCCAGAATGTGTAGTTCAAAACGTGACCACCGAACTTCTGTAGATGGCGCCAAGTGGACAAGCCGCCACTGTGCTACAATGCTTGGAAATTTTGCAAAGTGGAAAAGCGCCACCTTTCGCCAAAACCAAATAGCGCATGAAGGTGCTCGGGACCTTAGCAACAACTTTGCCCCCTTTCAAAATTTCGATATCTATAGCCGTTCGAAAGTTACAGGCGATCCAGACAGACGGACGGACTGACAAAACGTTCGCATAAGTACGCTGAAGCTACTAATAATATACATATGCAAGGTGGGTTCTATGATCAGCAATTGCAAAAGGTGAAATATAGCGATGTTTATTTGGTTGAAAGTTTTAAAACGTAATAAAAATAAAGTGTTTGTTAAATGGTTAGGACTTAGTGATACGCATAATAGTTGGATAGACAAAAGTAACATTGCATAATGTAATAATTATTTTTATAAATTGCTGACTGTTGAGAAATCAATACATATATAAGTAGAAAGCGTATTCATGTAGAATTAGTCACACTAGATAACTTTTATAATCAACATGAATTTTACAACTGTTGTGCTGTTAGTGATAGCAATATACAATGCTAATGCACAAATTTGGATTAACGAAAAAAATATACTATTGAAGGTGGAGGTTCCTTTTTGCTATATGAAAAGCATCAAGATTAAGTCATTGTAAACGAATACACAGGATTTTATACCAAGGATAGTATACCTATATGTAAGTATAAAAAATTTAGACTACCGTTTGCTTTTATTTTAAAATATTGCACGTATTTACAGCTACAGCAATTGTTGAAACAATCTATGGGAAAAACTTTACCATTGGATATGTCGTTGGTTCATATAAAAATTACTATCCAATCACACCCTTTGAGGCTAACAAAATGTTGTGTGGAAAGTTCAACTTTAAAATGCTTATAGGCACACATCCTGTTTATTACCAAGACTATTGGTGGAGAACTGCTGATGAATTTTATTCAGCTCTCAAACATAAAAACTTTAAATTTTTGAAACGTATTAAATGTTTTGTATATGTAAACCAATTGTTTCCTCATACTGAGAATGTGAATCTTAAACATCAAGTTTTGAATAAAAGCTTATGTTAAAAGAAAAACATCAACTGTTTTAAAAAATATACTTTTTTATGAAATAAGCATTTGTACATCTAATATTGTTTTTTAATAAAATGCTATAATATTATACTTTACAGCTTCACCATCATAACTCAAGGTTTTATACTTTCAGGTGATCTTTATGTCCCAAGGATGGGGCGATGTACAATCCTTTTGGCATCTGTAATATGACCTATGGATTCTGCTCTATACAGTGTGTCCCAGATCGAGTGGGATTGCATGGGTAACTTTCTTATTATTGAAGTTGGAGATTTGGTTAAATGGGCAATGTTTTGCAGTTTTACATGCTGATTTAGAATCTCTTTGAAAAAGTTCAAAATGTCGAACCAGTCAAAAGTTATTAAAAAAAAACTAAAAACTGTCATTTTCTTGTATGTCAAATATCTTTGTAAATATAAGAGATACGAAAAAATGTTTTATATAAAAGTCGCTGTTTTCGATGAGACCAATTTAAAATTGGCGTCGAACAAAAATTCAAGATGGCTGCTTTTGAGGTACTCGTATCAACTTCCTTAAGTTAAATGGGCGCCATATTGGATTTTTAGGTTACTGAATAGAGTTTCTAATTCTCTTTTCAACGATGTAAGATAACGTATGATTGAATAAAAAATACTAGTAAAATTAATTGTTTTTACATTTTAATCAAGTAGGCTTACATGGATCCAAACAAACAAACAAAATTCATTTAAAAAAAGAAAACTTAATCCTAATAATCACATGAAGTGTTCAAAATGCTGACCATTGTTAGTTAAACATAGTTGACACCGTTTGACGACACTTCCGGTTACTTTACGCAACGTATTTCGATTAATACTAGCACACGCTTCTTGCACTGCTTCGCGCAGTTCCTGAACATTATTGTAGCTGTAATTACTTCCATATACTTTATTCTTTAACGTACCCCACAGAAAAAAGTCAAGAGGCGTTTCTTGAATTGTGGGCTGGGCAGCCATCTTGTTGGTACCATAACCCATTTCTGTCTGCCAAAGGTAGATCATCTATGAACTCTTCTAAGGATATTTGGAAAATTTCTAAATAACGTTGAGCAGTTAAAGTTCCATTGAAGATAACAGGTCCAATTAAATGACTTCCCATTATGCCGCAAAATACATTAAATCCGAATCGAACTTGATTTCGACGTGGAACTAAAACATGTGGATTTTCCTGTGACCAGTAGTGTTCATTGTGTCGATTAAATACTCCGCAGTTAGAAAAGTAAGACTCATCTTCCATAATACTCGACTCGTAAAACTATTATTTCTAGTACTCTCGCGGATAAACCACCTACAAAATGTTACTCTGCGATTATAATCTTCTGGTCGTAAAGTTTGGGCAATACGCAACTTGTAGGGGTGAAACTTGTGCCTTCTTAAAATTCGCGATGTTTTTGATTTAGATACACCAACCTGTGCTTCTATTTCTCGAGTTGAAATGCCTGGATTAGCCGCGACACAAGACATTGTTATTAACTCACTGTTGTAATTATGATCTTCTACTAATAAATTGTTTTCCCTAGTTTTAACGGGCTTTTTCAAACTTCCATACCGCTGCATATTCTTGTCCAGTCTTTTAAACGTTTTGATATTTGGTTGTCTTCTTTCCGGAAAATTAGTTAAATAAGTTTGGACAGCAAGATGGGAATTTTTATAACACTTGATAAATGTGCAATTATATCGTAGCTTTCAGTAATTGGAATATTCGCCATAATTTGTAAAGTTTGTAATACGTATAACTTTAGATAATACTTTAGCTTAAGCACCTGCTTTTTGACAGATTGTGATAAACTTTGTTATTGTTTTTCATCATAACTACTTACCTACTTGATTATACATTTAAAAAGTAATGTCACGATGTTTTGTGGTTCAAGCCTACTTGATTAAAATGTAAAAACAATTAATTTTACTGGTATTTTTTATTCAATCATACGTTATCTTACATCGTTGAAAAGAGAATTAGAAACTCTATTCAGTAACCTAAAAATCCAATATGGCGCCCATTTAACTTAAGGAAGTTGATACGAGTACCTCAAAAGCAGCCATCTTGAATTTTTGTTCGACACCAATTTTAAATTTGTCTTATCGAAAATAGCGACTTTTATATAAAACTTTTTTTCGTATCTCTTATATTTATAAAGATATTTGACATACAAGAAAATTACAGTTTTTAGTTTTTTTTAATAACTTTTGACTGGTTCGACATTTTGAACTTTTTAAAACGGATTTTAAATCAGCATATGAAACTGAAAAACATTGCCCATTTAACCAAATCTCCAACTTCAAAGATAAGAAAGTTACCCATGCAATCCCACTCGATCTGGGACACACTGTATATTGACAGCATATCCACAGGTCACATTATTGATGCCAAAGGTATATATAACGTGAAAGAGGACATCGCAGCATCCATGGGACGAAGATCACATGAAAGCTATAATTGATATTTTTAAATAAAACCTTGAGTTATGATGGGAGGGAACACATCATCATCCTCTTGAATTGGTTGCACCTTTCTTTTTTTCTTTGGAGATTGTGGTTATGTCTCGGCCTCTTCTTTTTCTTCGTCGGACGGCAGGGTAAAAATTTGACCTGGTGCTGGTGTCCTTTGTCTCTTTGGAGGTGGTTGTGTCTCGACATCATCTTCGTCGCTGGATAGAGTAACAACTGGTGATAGTGGTGCTTCCAATTTTAATGCTGTCGAACGACCCCTTAAATTTTTGTTTTTACGACTGCTGCTAGTTGCAACAGCTTGTTCGAGTTCTTCCTGATCGTCCTCATGTAAATTAAAATGAAATCTCTTCAAAGCCTTTTCAAGAACATTGAGTTCTTCAGATTCAATTTTGGTCCTGATATATCTCACTGGGAGGTTCACAAATTTCCTTAGGAGAATAAGTAAGGGCCATAAAAATTGTATCACCCTTTAGAGAAATATCCTTTATACCATATCTAATAGAAAAAGACATCATTAAAGTTAAAGGTATTAAAAAGAAAAAATAACGTACTGAAAAATCTGCTTTACAATGATATGTAAAGCATGCAGGGGTAGCAATGCTTTATCGGTACTGCACACTATAATTGTTGATGGGGTAGTAGCCATAATTGTTGTTTGGTGTACTAGTAGTAGTATATCTTCTCTGTTTTAAAATAGTCTTTATATACTAGAACGTTCAATCATTAAAATTGTAATCTACAGTACAAAATTTCCGTAATGAGAGCTAAATTTTTCAATTTGCATAATGTGATCACGAGTTTTCAAGTAAAAACAAGGTCAAGAACTATGTCAAACACATGCACTTTTTTTAGAAAAAGCTAATTATTCCTACAATTTGCATCATCCGAAATGCGTTTTCAAGTAAACAGCTAACTGCATAATGTAAAACATTTCCGTCACAAACAAGCAATTAAAAAAATGTTAGGTCAAGAACTATGTCAATTATTAAAATAATTGCACTAGCCAACAACAAGTAATCTAAAACATTCCAATTTGCATCATGCGATCACGAGTTTTTAAGTAAAAACAACACTCGGAACGTTATCTAATGCAAGGTCAAGAACTAAGCAAACACATGCATATTTTTTAGCAAAAGCTAATTATTTCTACAATTTGCATCATCCGAAATGCGTTTTCAAGTAAACAGAAACTGCATAATGTATTGATATCAAAACATTTCCGTTGCAAACAAGCAATTAAACAATTGCTTTAGTTCGAAAGTGTTTAAAAAACAGAGGCATGCATTAAAAAAATTTCTAAAGTTGAATATTACCTGTCGTTTTTAGAAAGATATAGCCAAAAGTTCAAATCGAAGAAAGCAAAAACTTCAAGAAAGAGAAGATTGGTTTGGCGAGACCTCGAGTCCTGTTTTAAAGGTAGGCTACGAACTGGTGCAATAATTAATTTTAATATAAAAGACCCTCTAGAATTTTTTAAAAAAGCATTTCGAAGTTTTTCAATTAAAACAAAAAATGACTTAAAAAGGTCTTTATTAAAAGTCAATGTAATTTTACGGGCAATTCTGTGAAACCACAAACAGGCGAAACTTCTTTCAAACATTTTCAAACTAAACATATTATTGATAGTACAAATTTAAAAATCTGGTATCAGAAACATGTAACTGACAAATTCTTATCACAGTTAGAGGAATTTCAAGAACGAGACAGTGGTTGGGCTCTTTTTGAAATTCTACATTTAAAAATTAATATTAATAATTATACACCAATAAATTGTGGTTTATCAACATATGTTGATTTGTCTCAATTTATAAAGAATACAAAGTGTTATAAATATTAAAAATAATGAGTATTGCTTTTTATGGTGTATTGTATGTGCCTTATACCCAGTTGATAACAATAAGAAAAATGTTCTAAGAGTTTCATCATACCCTCACTTTAGTGAAGTGTTAAAAGTACGATAATATCACTTTTCCTATTACATTAAAAAGTATTCCGAAATTTGAAAAAATGAACAAATGATCAATGTTTATACAATCGAAAAAATGGATGTAGTACCAGTGTGCCTCAGCAAAAATAATTTTTCTCCCCGTATAAATTTACTTATTATTGCACGTGACCAAAATTGTGAATTTTCCAATAATAATAAGCGAAGTTTTGAAAACCCATCATTTCATTTTGCATATATTAAAAACTTATCTGCGTTATTAAACAAGCAAGTAGGAAATATTAAAAATAAAAAATGGTTCGGTGAGCGATGTTTAAATCATTTTCATACAAATGTTACATTACAAAAACATTTAATTGATTGTAAAAATTTAAATAAGACGAAAATAGTTATGCCTGAAGCTGAGAAAATTATAAAATTCAAAATTTTAAAAATAAAATACTAGCAAGCTTCGTTATCTATGCGGATCTCGAAAGTATATTACGAAAACAAAGATAAACTCTTGAGTAATACTAAGAAGTATCACAAACACGAACCATTTAGCATTGCTTATTATATTAAATGCTCATATGATTATTCACTTTCACAATTCAATTTATATACAGGGGAAAATTGCGAGGTATGGTTTGTTAAGGAACTTGAAAAATTAGTGCATCGACTGAAATCAATTTTAAAAAATAAAGTTCCAATGCGTCCATTAACTAGTGTCGAACTATCAAGTTTTTGTTCATCAAAATTTTGTCACATGTTTAAATCCATTTCAACCTCACGATAAAAAAATAAAAGACCATTGTCACCTAACGGGACTATACAGGGGACCAGCACATAATGAGTGTAATCTTAACTATACAGATACACATGTAATACCTGTAATTTTTCACAATTTATCAGAATACGACAGTCATTTTTTTATAAAAGCGCTTAGTACTGAAGTTAAAGGGAAAATTAGCCTACTTCCGGTTAATAAAGAAAAATATATATCATTTAAAAAATTCATTGAAAATACCAATATTAGTTGTAGATTTGTAGATTCCTATAGGTTTATGGCTAGTAGTCTTGATAAATTATCATCATACTTACCCGATAGTCAAAAAATTATTACAAAATCATATTTCAAAAATGACGAAAAGTTTCAATTAGGTACTCGTAAAGGTGTTTTCCCTTACGAGTATCTTGATTGCTGGGAAAAATTAGAGGATACTGCTTTACCATTACAAGAATCGTTTTATAGTAGCATAAATAAAGAAAATATTCCAAAAAAAGATTATGAACATGCATGTACTGTTTGGAGAACATTTAAAATTAAAAATTTGAAAAAATATGCTGAATTATATTTAACAGATGTGCTCCTCCTTACAGATATTTTTGAAAATTTCCGAACCACTTGTATGACCACATATAAATTAGATAGTGTTCATTATTTTACAGCTCCTGGACTAGCATTTGATAGCATGTTGAAAATGGTGTGGAATTGAAATTATTGACAGACATTGATATGGTTTTGTTTGTTGAACGCGGTATAAGGGAAGGTGTTTATCAATGCAGCAATCGTTACGGTAAAGCAAACAATAAATTTATGGGTGATGAGTATAATAGTAATGAAATTACCTCTTACCTTATTATGAAGTAAATAACCTATACGGTGCTGCAATGAGTTACCCCTTACCTACTGGAGGGTTTAAGTGTATTGAAAACGAAGAAATATATTCGGAAAACTTTTTAAATATTTCAGATAATAGCGATGTTGGATACATTTTTGAAGTAGATCTTGAATATCCTCAAACACTTTTTGATACACATAAGGATTTACCTCTTTGTCCAGAGCATTTAGTTCCACCATGTTCACAGTCAAAACTACGAAAATTATTAACAACGTTATTCGATAAAGAAAGATACATGATTCATTATACAAATTTACAAGCTATTAAATTAGGTTTAAAAATAAAAAAAATTCATAGATGTCTAAAATTTAATGAATCGTGTTGGTTGAAAAAATATATTGATCTTAATACAGAACTAAGAAAACAAAGTAAAAATGAATTCGAAAAGAACTATTATAAATTAATGAACAACGCGGTTTGGTAAAATAATTGAAAATGTAAAAAAGTATAAAGATGTAAAATTGGTAACTAAATGGTCAGGTCGATATGGGGCAAGTTACTATATATCCCAACCAAATTTTCATAGGTGTACAATCTTTAGTAAAAATATGGTAATCGTAGAAATGAGTAGATTAAATATAAAGTTTAATAAACCCATATTTGTATGGCTGTCAGTATTAGATATTTCTAAAATTTTTTTGTACGACTTTCATTATAATTACATTTTGAAAAATTCGGAAATACGGCTAAATTACTCTACACAGATACTGATAGTCTCCTTTATCAATTTTTTGTTGAAAATATTTATGACCATATAAAAGAGGATATATCTAAATTTGACACTTCGGATTATTCGCCAAATAATGTATTTGGAATACCCTTACAATGGAAACATGACTAAATTTATTGGTATACGTTCTAAATTATACACATTGCGGGTAAAGAAACGTGATACTGATATTGAAAACTTTAAACTAAAACTAATAAATGATGGATTAGATGACTCACAAGTAGAAAATTCCATTTCAAATTTTGGCACTATAAAAAAAGCAAAAGGGATTACAAAATCATCGTTAAAAACTATTACATTTAAAGATTACTATGAATGTTTATTTAATAATTCTGTAAAAGAAACTTTTCAAAATTTAATTAGGTCGGAAAAACATGAGGTATATACAATACAACAAAAAAAGGTAGCACTTAGTCCTTACGATGATAAGAGAATTGTTAATTTCATCACCCCTGATACATTACCATGGGGCTTTCATAATAAAATTGATTAAAAAATAATCTCTCTCTCTCTCTTGTTTCAATTAATTCTATTCACGTCTTTTCAAATACTACTTATGAAAAATAGGGTAAGTTCAAATTATATAACGAATAAGTTTAATTTTAATATTTTGTTTTACAGAAAGTACCCAAACATGACGAAATTTGGGAAAAAGTATCTGATAAAAACAGATTCCAAAAACTCATAATGGCGCCTGGGACAACAATGCGAATCTACCCCACCATTCCAAGCCCACCCACAAATCATATAAATAAGAAGCGTGTGGAGATTGAAATTCTTAGTACCATTTATTGTGTACATTGTAAAAAATTATTTTGCTTCTGCGAGCGATCGATTAACCTTCATTCGACTACAGACCTATACTGTAACGAGAAATTGTAGTTCAGTAAGTTCTTTTTTATTTTTTAAATAGAAAGAAGGAATGCCTATAAAGGTGAAATATACGGATGGGGTCATAATTATATATAACAGCAATGAGATAACATGAATAACAAAATAGAATGCTTGAGTAAGAAAGAGATGACCATACGAAAAAATTATTTTAGTAGGCATGTTTAGCTGACAAATGTCATAATTAAATTAAGAGTCAAGCCTTCTTCAATATTTGCTACTATGTTTATCTCTTTCTTACTCAAGCAATGTGAGTTCTTTTCTTGTTCATGTTATCTCATTGCTGTTATATATAATTGTGGCCCCATCGGTATTTGCCCCAAATGTAAGGAGGCTACAGATTTAGAGGGATACAAATGTATCCCTTGTGAATTTGACGAGCTAGAAAGAAAAGTTATGGGACAAAAACGTGGCCCTATCCCTAATAGAGTTTCGAGATTATGCAAACCCATAGCTAACCAATCTGGTAATATTCTTCATTAAATTCTTTTTATTAAAAAAACGAATTATCATTATTACCTCTTCTGTTTACAGTAAGACAATCGAAAAAAGAAGCACAATGTTCATTGTCGATATTCAGGGGTTTCAATTCCAAAACAGCGAACTGTTTATCAAAGAAGTGGCGATTCTGGATATCGACTCTGAAGCAACCTTCCACGCGTTTATTAATCAGCCTCCATCTCCATCAACCTACAATTGGTTTACAACTCAAGTAAAATGGCACCTCGACTGGACAAGGGACAATATACATGGATTGGATTGGAAAACTACAAACGAGAGTTTCTTACCTTATTGCTATTTAGTACCATACTTGAAAAATATTATTCAAGATGAAACTGTTCTAGTTAAGGGTGAAAATAAAAAACAAGCTCTTACAAAGTTATTGCAAGATAAAAATGTTATAATAAATGTTGAAAGTTTAGGATGTCCTAATCTAAATAATTTATTAATGTATAACAGCATAAATAAATATCATTGTAATCAACATATTTATAATAATCTGAACTGTGCACATAAAAATGCGAAAATTATATACAAATGGTATAAAATTGAAACTACTTTAAAATAAAATATTTAAAATGTACCTGTTGTTTTCTTTTTATCAAAAAGTGACAGATGTGGGGTTCGAACCAGAGCTCAAATCCAACACCTTAAACCGCTCAGTTAACGTAAGCAGATGCTCAGCTAGCCTAATTCAGATGAATCACTACTACTACTACGATCTAAAATAAATCACTTAGGTTAGGCAACCAACAATACACACACGCTTTAACCGTTAACTACTTTATAATATTCAAGAACTTCTTCTGGTCATTGTCTACACCTTTTTCTACAACCACCACATTAAGACCTTCTGGTCATTAATGACAAAAAAATAAAAAAATCTTACTCCCCTACAAGGACCTTCTGGGCATTGTTGACACAAAAAGTACATCTTCGGCTACAAGAAACTCTTCAGTCACCTTGACTCACCCCTAAGAGGATGATTACGTCATGAAGAAAAAAATTCTTACTCCCCTACAAAGACCTTCTGGTCATTGTTGACACAAAAAGTACTTCTTCGCCTACAAGAAACTCTTCAGTCACCTTGACTCACCCCTAAGGGGATGATTACGTCATGCTTCGGATGGACATGCCATCCAGTGTCACAGTAACCGTGTAGTTACACTACTAGGGCCCCACAAAGACCTACAAACTAGCAAGTTTCTCCTAATTATTATTCACACAAAGCCCGACCTTGATCTACGCCGCGCGGACACCAAAGGTCAATAAACTCACATCTGCAAGTCGAGACAGGATTTTTGTGTTTCACACCAGTTAGACCACCCAAGACGGAGCACAAAATGGCCGCCACGACGACATTCCAAATACACGACACTTATTGGATGAACATCACACGACATCCACGCCCATCGACGCCATTCACATTCAACACAACCAATCACAGCACAGATACATACAACACGCCATTCGCATTATGCTAATCACAACCAATCACAACACACCACAGATACGCCCCACAACATCCACGCGAGGGGCGGGGACTAATATGCTAATTTATGCAAAGCTTAGAGCCCGCACACCTTAACTACTTGGAGACCCTGTTAAAGCTAAGAAATAAAGAAGTTCTTAATATAGCATGAAAAATGTGTAGGTTTGTTGATTACGTGCATGTTGTGCAATGCTACAAATGCAATAAATATGGACATGTTGCCAAGTACCGTAGAAGCGAGAAAGAGATATGCAGTAAATGCACTGGGGAACACAAAAGTAAGGACTGCACAAGTAGTGTTCTCAATTGTAGTAACTGTAAGCATGCAGCAGAAGTATTAAAGATTCCCAGATTGTTTTTAATCACTCAGCAATGGATACATCTTGTACAGTTTATAAAAGAACATTTCAACAAGTGCAACAAAAAATCGAATATCCTGAAGTGTACGATGTGCATGTGTCAGCGTAGCAGCCAACTATGCTTATGTATGTAAACATTGCAGGCATTAAAACTAATATGACCCAACTAGCAGTCCAGTGAGACAAATGTCTCATTTAATAAAACAAGAAAGACCGCTTGCAAATAGAACGTGTATTCACCACACGTACGTATATGACGTCATTGTTGGTAGCAAACTACCAGTCGCATTCACCTTGATAAAATTTGCCTAGAATCTAACCTAAAAAGTTAGGATTAGGATAATTAAGATAATAATTAGTGTTAGAGACTGAAATTCGGTTCCTGACCTGACATGACCATTCCAAACATATAACTTTAATAACTTTTTTCTCTATTTCTTACGGTTTGGCTGCTGAAACAGCGTCCCGAACGGACAGACAAGTCTATTAGATAAAGGATTAAAATACTTGATGAGTCAGTGTAAGCCTCTTGCTGTTTGTATTGCAGAAAGCCATATAACAGATGACTTTGAACCCTGTGAAATAGACATTGAAGGATACGAATGGGTATCAACTAATTCATCTAGTAAGCACACAGGGGGCTCTATTATTTATATTAAGGAGAAAGTAAAATTTAAAACTATCTTAAACCATGTTTTATACATGAATACTTGGATTACTGGCATAGAAATGATGATAAACAGAAAATATATATTTTTGCAGTTTACCACTCGCCGAATTCTAGCAACCTTGAATTTTTAGAAAGGCTTGAGGAAATAATATCTGAATGGGCAGTTAAAAAAGGGCACATACTTCTGGTGGGGATTTTAATATTAATATGGCGAGAAATTCTACTTATTCAAAAAGACTTCAAGACATTATCAAACAGCAGTGTTTGTACCAATTGGTTGACAGCTTTACCCGAATTACCCCTACGTGTAAGTCAGTAATTGAATTAGTAATAACAAATCAAACTGATTTAAGAGTTAAAGTGCATTTGACTCCAAGAATTACAGATCACTCAGTAATTTATTTAATTTGCACTCAGCCAACAGCCGTTAGGCCAATTACAGGCGTCGCTGTGCAGTACAATTTGATAGCCAGTCCGCAATCACAAAAGTAAGAAGAAAGACTCGCAACTTCAGAAACTTTGATGGCCTAAGATTTCAAATTGATTTACTTGAACAAGCTGGAATCCTGATAGTTCAAATACAGACGTCCTGTCTGATATTTTGGTTACTAGCATGTGGACGTGTTTAGATAGACATGCTCCAGAAAAAGAAGTTTATATACAAACTAAGTGGGCATACAATGTGTGGTTCACTGAGGAGATAAAATTAGCAATATCAGACGGAGACAGAAAATATAAAAGGGCAATTATTACGGACAACCAGGAAGACTGGGAAGACTACAGAATTGAGAGAAACAAGGTAGTATCACTGGAACACCAACAACAAAGGGAATATTACACAAAAAAATAGACAGTAATAGAAATAAACCCCAAGATATGTGGAGAACAATTAAACAACTAGTGGGTAAAAACACACCCAAAAGAGTAGAATAGGTTTTGGCAATTAGTTATATACAAGCAAACGGCGCGCTACGCGCACGTGTGGCGCACGTGTGAAATAGGATACGCCGAAGGTCACGCTCCCAGCCGAGCGCTCAGATAAGAAAACCTAAACAAATATAAACATCTGCGAAGCCGGAACGTGATATTTGATTTTGTGCCACAGCAGACAGACAGACAAACACACATTAAGGAAAATTATATTATAGATTAAAGATGGGTGCATAGCAGATAACTTTACTGATTACTTTTTATCGAGTATAAATACGATAGCGCAATCTTTTAAGAAAACAGGCTACAGGGATTTAATCGTACAACAGATACACAAAGTAGATCAAAGATTTCATAAATTTCAGTTAGTGGATATAGCAACACTTAGAAAAATCGTTGGTAGCATGGAGAATAGGAAAAGCAGCACTAATGGCATCAATACAGAGATATGTTTAAACTTGATTTAAACACACATAAATTTTATTTTCTAAAATTTACGAAATCCAGTCGCACGTTCTTAGATGCAATTCTGATTTGATAGCAAGAAGTTTTTAATGCCGCAATCACCAGTCTTTGCTTCATAATTACTAAATTTAATATGTTTAAATTAGATTAAACATATATAAATTTCAGTCCAAATTTACGGAACATTATTCATAATTTAAAAGCCAGTGTTATTTCGCAATCAGACGAGTTAAAAACCAGGAAAACTGCAGATCTGCACCTCATGCATAAAACCGACCTACAAGTGCAGGTTCAACGGGCGACCTTCGCTCCAGGAGGAAATAAAACCGCTAAATTGCTACGTTTTTGTTTTATAATTGTAAACGCTTTGTCCCAGTAAACTGTACATTTGAACTTTGATATTGTTACTTAGTTAAGCATTCTTGTTATGTATAAATACACCGTTTATTTTCGTAATAAAACAATCTGCATTTAATGTTTGATTCATTCACTACCCCTTCTAAGCCATAATATTTATGGGGCATGAGGCTGTGTCCCAGGGGTATGTTATTGTCGTCCCTTTAAGTGCCATTGACTAAGCTGGCTTAAAGCGTAAATGCAGTCTCATTTACGCGCTTAAAAATAGGGATAGAATCAGCGCAAAGTAACGAAATCCTGATCCAGCCTCCCAGGCAATTCTGTTCAGATATTAAAGCTTTCCTTTGAAATAATTGGCCATAGATTTTTACAGGTCATAAATAATAGTCTAGAACATGGAACTTTTCCAAAAAAATGGAAGAGATCTCTAGTTATCCTTATTGAAAAGAAAGCGAATTCAATTAAACACGATGAATTTCGACCAATAAACATGGTTCCTAGCTACGAGAAGCTTATCCAGAAGGTTGTTCATGAGCAAGTGATGAACTATATAGAAGCAAATGATTTACTGACGGTCTTTCAGTCGGGCTTTCGCAAGAATCATTGCTGTGAGAGTGCAATTCAATCAGTAATTGTGAATTGGAAATCTGCAATAAATTCTAAAATGGTAATAGGAGTTGTATTTTTAGATTTAAAAAGAGCCCTTGAGACAGTAGATCGTAAGCTATTGTTGATAAAATTGGAACGAATGGGCTTTGGAAGCATAATATTGAAATGGTTTGAAGATTATTTAAGTGAAAGATCGCAGCAAGTAAAATACGGTGAAGCGATATCTAGTGAAAAAGGGACGACCTATGGAGTACCTCAGAGTACAGTTCTTGGCCCGATTTTGTTTGTTTTGTACATAAATGATATTGTGAAGCACGTAAAAAGGTGCAAAATCCAGTTATTTGCTGATGATGCCCTTGTGTATATTATTGGAGATAGGGCCAATGAGGTTATTGACATATTAAACAATGACTTGGGTACCTTACTAGAATGGCTACATAATAATAATATGAAAGTTAACATCAGTAAAACAAAATTTATGATTATCAGGAACAAATATACTGAAACTCATACTGACCTAAACCAAGCAAGACATGTTTATATGAACAATGACAAAATTGATCAAGTTAAGAAATCTTGGTATCATAATAGATGATAATTTAAGAGTCTCAAGTTATGCAGCAAATGTTTCGAATAAGGTAACCAAAAAAGTCAATATGTTAAGGAGAATTAGCCAAAATTTAACTCAATATACCAAACTTGTAATATATCAGACAATTATTAGCCCGCACTTAAGTTATTGTTCTACAGTATTGTTTTTACTTTCAAAAACAGAAGTAGATGTGTTGCAGAGGAAGCAGAATCAGGCTTTGAGAACAATCTTGGAAGCAAGTAGGTATACAAATATTAAATCAATGTTGCGGCAACTTAACCTGCTTCGAGTCAGACAGATGATAGTATTGAACACGATGGTTTTCATTTATAAAATGCTGCATGGGATGTTGCCGGCTCATCTACTGGATCATTGCAAGTTTGTTCGTGACGTGCACCAACATAACACCAGATCGTGTAATGACTTCTATGCGTCCACAGTGTCTACAAACTATGGGCAGAATGACTTATTTTATAGTGGTGTTAATACACTCCCCCGGGAAGTAAAGGAATGTGAGAGTGTATCAAAAAGAATGCAGTAAATATGTGATAGAAAACGTGGATGTTAATTAATTAGGTCATAGATTGGGTATAAAATATTAAGGTTGTAATTGTATTTGATTTCTACTTTTGTAGTAAATAGGTTAGTTTCGTTTTAATTGACATGTATATAGCAGCGTATGCTAATAATAAATTCATTCATTCATTCATTCACTCAGAGGCTGGCACGGAGGACTATAAATAGCTCCACACCGACCTTCAGTTCTTAGTGCAACTTGCACTCTGATGATGCAAGCTGCAATATCTTGCAAAACATTAGTCAATAGTATGGGTGCACAAACAGCAACAAAGCCAAATCTTCCTAAGCGTCATTGTTCTCAAGGTACTCAAACAACAAACAACACAAGCCACCAAAGAGCATGGAAACCACGTAGATCCTTGCTCGAGTTCACAAGGTGCAAGGCACAGTAAGCCAAAGAATGCTGGGTGTTTATCTACAAAGACTACGTGGACTAGGGCGAAATTCTATTTTAACAAGACTAGTTTCTTTTTTATTCAATTTATCACATGCTTTTTGACATTAGTTATTTAACAAACAAGTATGTTAATGAGGGCGAGTAATAATCGAGACATTTTAATGTGTGAGCGCTAATGCTCACACGTTAATTGTACAGATTATTAGTCACCGATTAACACACGAGTTAGTTACAATATTTTTTTGTTGGTCATATCTTATTAATTTGAAGAAAATCTAATTTTATTTCATGAAAAGAATTTGACACTCAAAGTTTTGACATTAATGGTATCTCTGATTACCTATACCAAAATCGTTTATTAATAAAAAAATCATTCATTAATAGGGGTTATTAATAAACGGAAATCATTCATTAATAGACGATTTTTTATACATTAATAAAACTCATAAATAAACGATCAACAGAAAATATTTTTTCCGTTAATCATTTATTTCCTTAATTCATACAAAATCGTTCATTAATAACCTTATTAATCTATGATTTTATAATTTCTAAAATCATTTATTAATGACTCCTATTAATGGAGGATCGCCAGTGTAGCTCAGTGGTTAGAGCATTGGACCGCAGTGCGGAAGTCTGGAGTTCAAATCCCAGAATTGATGCCTGGCGGGCGGCCTACCCAGTCGCTTTAAATAATTGGGGACCTGCGTTCGAAAGAGCAAGGGGTAATAATGCGGTTGTCTAAGGCGTGATGCTCACTACATCACCACGTGCATGAATTTGACACGCGAGAGCCAGGTGTGAGAGCGAGGATACGGTAGCTCTGACCTTCCGCCTTGCAGGCCAAATCTCCTTCATGGTGTGTTAGTGCCTCACCATTATTATTATTAATGGATAGGAAATCAAAGCTACCATGAATGTCAGAACTTTTAAGTGTCATATTTTTGTCATGCAATAAAATTAAATTTTCTCCAACTTAATTTAATAAGGTACGACCAACGAAAAAATATTGTAACCAACTCGTTTGTTAATCGGCGATTAATAATCTCAACAATTAACGTGTGAACGCTAGCGAACACGTTAAAATGTCTCGATTATTGATCGGTCTCATTAACACGCTTGTTTGTTAAATAACTATTAACGTTTGAAACTTTTGGTTAAACTATCCAACCAGTTTTAAATAATATGATTTTCAACAAAACAGATTTAATGAACAAAAATATTAATTTAGGTTAATCACATCTGCTTAAATTAGTAGTTGGAAAAACTTCACTAGCAAAGCATCCCCACTGGGTTTGATGTTTGCCGCGCAAGCGCAGAAAACCCCCGAAAAGCAGTGGATTCCAAACAAATGATAGAACATTGTGTGCTACGTTCACACAAATCTTAAACTGCAGCTAGCTTAAAATTATAGCTCCCAAACCAAAAGACTCATGTATATGTGTGTGTTTATATACGAGAGCACATATATTTCAAAAATCTCCTATTCAACAGCGTCCATTTTATTAGGCGTGGTTTTTGCCAGTTCTGATCTGTTGAACGACGGGTTGAGAGCCGCTGACTTGCAGAACCATTGTGCTTGCGCGAAGACTGGGGACGCTATATTGAAGTTTAGTCTAGTAGTTTAACCAATGAAAGTAATCTTGTAGTATACGTCGCCCACTTTGAACTACCGTTCCTAGAGCCCGCAATAAAAATGGATTAAAATTTTACAATATTTTTTGTACAAAGGTATAAATTTAGGTTAGCTGCAGTTTAAGATTTGTGGGTACTTAGTACAAACATTTCTGTGTAATGTAAAAAAATGTGTGTAGACCGTAACAAGAGAGTTAATTTATCTCTCCTTCCTATATTACTGGCTCTAGGAATGGTAGTTCAAAGTGCAAGATTAGCCCAATGAATAATGTTAGAATAAATGAAGCTACCTATATCCATCGAAATGGCCTCCAGGACTAGATTTAAGGTGTTTGTAAAGTTTGCCCTTCCCAGCAAATTCCAATACTAAATAAATACGATAATCATCATGGAACCACGTCAAAAGTTCTAGTATATTTGGATGTCTGCAATTACATTTTATACACAATGTAAAATTACGCTCTTTACTTGCAACTTACTTTAAATGAGACTGAATCTCAATTTCTCTTAGAATTCGTCGTTCAACACGACCTTTCACTATTTCCTCCTTCACTAAAGTTTTTAAAGCCACAACGTAGCCAGTCTGTTGTTTACATGCTATAAACAGTCTTCCAAATTTGCCACGACCCAGTCGGGATCCCAGGTCAAAGTCATCCAAGCACCACTTGTAACTGTTGAAAAATATTATTAAATTAAGTTCGTAGTTTGTTTACCTTAATCGTACTCGGGATTTTTATAAGCTTCATGCGACATCATATTTACTAAGAAATTTACAGTTCCATCATAGTATTCTTTTGGAATTGCAGTATTTTCAAGATACTTTTCCGCTTGTCTGTCGACTTCTCTCTTTTTATGCGGCATTTTCAAAGTATTTTCAGTGTTATGTAGAAAAGCAACTGTCGGCATTCAAAACTGGTACAAAGAATAAATAAACCAAACACAATACACTAGCAAACTTTTAAAACCATTAAAATGAGAAACAGCCCGAACAGGTGTTTAAGAGCAGGCCGTAAGCGGAGTGGGAGTATTTGACGTATTAAACTGCCGTAAGATGGCAGTAATGTTCAATATTATGAATTTATTTTTGGCTCTATTAGTATGCTGAAATCTGCTGCATGATGCATGGTTGCGA
This sequence comes from Agriotes lineatus, assembly GCA_940337035.1. Classification (NCBI taxonomy): domain Eukaryota; kingdom Metazoa; phylum Arthropoda; class Insecta; order Coleoptera; family Elateridae; genus Agriotes; species Agriotes lineatus. Next base: position 21,273 of record CALNHX010012671.1, read on the forward strand.
CTACACGATAACAGATGGCACTTTCGCATTGCTTATCTGGGCTATAGCTTATCTGAAATATTTCGTGCTACATAAATCAACAAACCCCTTATTTATGACTCTCAAAACAATCTAAACGCCTTCTTTGAAATGCTTAGGTAGGTACCTGGTAGGTATCTTTCGTTACTGGCCACGTTGCCACGTTGATTATTTTAGGCAAGATAAGTTTTGAGCCTCAGGCAGCAGCACGGCCTACGACAGAACTTCGATCAGAGCATCCTGGGTAGGGTTCCCATACGCCATACGTCCCGGTTTCTAGGGATGGTCCCGTTTTTGGTTTTCGCGTCTACAGGTACCTACCAATTCCACTTTGGCTCCCTGACTTTCGTATGCGCAATTAAGTCTGTTATTGTTTGTAAAAGAAATAGACCTAAGAAGTTATGTGCGTACTTTAATACTTTTGTATATTAATTATTGTTTATATAATAATAATAATATTGATAAGTGTGTTTCGACGTGTTAAGACTGGATTAGATGCAGATATTATAATTTTGTTAAATAAGATGGCAAATGAATGCACTGTCTGCAAAAAAGGGTTTACTAAACACTGTAATTTAAAGAGTAATGTAAAAATATTTCATCCTGGTAACTTATTTATTGTAAAATTATTTTACTGTACAAAATGTTCTGTAAAGTTGACCTTATAAAAGTATCTTTTTAATTTCTAGATGTACTAAATGACATTGCGCCAAATAAGACATTTAGATGTTCAGCTGTATGTAACAAATACTCGAAAACATTTTCAAAATACTCGAACCTAAAGAAATACGTGGTGAAATTCCATCCTGGTAAGTTCTGTAACCAACTAATATTTTATAATCATTTAAATAATTAACGTGTAATGTGTAATTTAATTTTTTAGATGAAGTTAATCAGCTGACTTCGCCAAAGGTGTATTCCTATCAATTTAAAGAATGTCAAAAACATTTTCAAGTACTAAGCATTACTAATACCATCAAAATATAAACTCACACGAAATAAATTTTGATAAAAGACTTTGTTAACTGAAGTGCAGTTTATGTGATTATATTTGTGTGTCTAAATTAATTTTATATGATTACTTTTTTGGAGGCTTTCAAAAAGATTACGGCTCCTTTGGAACCGACTATGGTAGTCCTAGAAAAAAAAACTACACGAAAACGTAGTACTTGCTATATCAAGCAAAAAGATACCACATAATAAAACTATTGAAAAACAACGCCTATAGTGTTTTTTTATTATTTATCATCTTTTTTTAATTCTAAACATAAAAACATTACAAAAAAATAAACCCAAATAATTGTGCCAATAATTACTTTCTACTAATTTAAAATTAGCGCTAATTCAGGCGAAACGTTATGCGCATGCGAAAGTCAGGGAGCCAAAGTGGAATTGGTATCTGTAGTCGCGAGTGTTTTTGGTGGTTTTTCCCAATGTCCCGAAAAAAGGCACCGGGACGGCAATTTGTCCCGCTCTATAAACTCTACTTACCAAATATCAATTTTACTCATTTTTTATCCACAAGTTGATAATTTAATTTACGGTGATAACTTTGTAACATAACTTATAGCTGTGAATTAGAAATTTACTACAACACACTATTGAAAGTCTTATTAAAGTGGCAACGCAGGCCGTCCATGGTTAACAATACTCCTACACCAACCACGGTTAGGACTGATGATATTTTTAGATTGTGTGAATATGTACTGTTTATTCCACAGAACAATACCTAATTCATTCTCTGTTCTCTATTCCTTCCCATAATGACAACGTTGAGCGAATATTTTCGCTGATGGTTATCCAATGGACAGAGAAATTAAATCGTCTACAATCATCAACGATGGAGGCTATTCTTCAAACAATGGTAAATTTTGAAATGAATTGTAATGCATTTTATAAGTACGTTCTGGTTAACACAGAGTTACACAAATTGGAAAAATTTTCTGAAAAGTAGGTACGACTGGTATAATAATAATAATACTAAAGAATAGAAATATTACCAACTTGTGTATTTTGACAGTTCTCAAATTATTGTTTTTATCTT